>JAOQMR010086578.1:0-13242 GCA_027563865.1 Erythroxylum pelleterianum
TAGGAGATTAAATGGAAAGAGATTGATTGAACCTAAGAGTGAGGATTGGTTAAAGTGTTTAAGTTGGAAAATTTTCTAAACATGGTTCATTATTTTGCGAAATTCGGGAGCTGTAGAGATCCGATTGAGTTGATTCTTAAGGGAAAATAAAATTGAAACATGGGGATACAAATCATGTGAAGGGATCGAAATTTAATTTCATCCCTAAGATAGTCAATTTCTGAATTGAAGTTAGGTTTTAAATTCAGTCTCGGTTTTGTGATGGTCTGATAGTATTTTGGCCATAACTCCTTCGTTTCTAATACAATTTGAGCATTTTTGGTGTCATTTTAAAGATGAGACATATAGGAACAATTTTTAAGAAGAAAGTTTTGCCAAATTATGTCGTTTAGCTGCCCAAAATCAGGAAGCAAGATGACTGTTTTTAAATGAAATGTGCAGGGGCAGATTGGGTACATCACTTAAAGGGGTCAAGTTTTAGGCTTAAATGGAGGGGCTCTTTGGTCTTTCCCCACTCATTAATGACATGGCACTTTAAACACAAGGGGTACTGTCGTTTTAGCCAAAGGGAAGCAGCAAAATCGTGATTTAAGAAGAAAAAGAAAGAAAGAGCAAATGAAGAGAGAAGGAGAAGAAGCATTCGGACGAAGTGAGGAAGAAGGAAGGAGAAGAAGACATGGCTAAAGCTCGATTTTTCTACAAGATCCTTGGGGGCTTTTGATGTTTGTTCAAGGATAAAGGATTGAAGAAGGTGGAAGCTCCCTAATGGAGCTTGAAAATCCGAAAATGGAGGAGAGAGAAGGTAAGATTTGATTTTTTAGATCTTTGAGTTTTTAGTGAGTTCTTGGTTTAGATAGCTTGATATTGTTATGGATTTGAGATTTATAAGGTTGTTTTTAGTGATTATGCTATGATTGAGGTTTAATTTTGGTTAATTGATGAATTAGGGATTATGTCAAATTTTGAGATTTGGGGTTTTTAGAAATTGTTGGATTTAGATGGTTGGAAATATGATGAATTGGTAAATTCCTAAGTTAATTTTGAAGATTATGTGATTTATGATGTTGAATTTGGGTGAATTGGTTTAGGTAAATTTCAATTGGAAGAAGAAAAGAAGAAATGGTCAAATTGATGATTGGGACAAGTTTCTAGCATCGATTCGAGGTGGGTAGTATGTTTATTTGTTGAATTTTAAGCTAAGCATGTGTATTTAAAAATTTAAGAAGCAAATTTTTGATAAATTAATGTTTGTATAAATGTTTGAAAAATATGATTTTCGAAGGATTTCAATTCCTTGTTTTGGAATGATTTTAAGAAAAAGTAAGGATTATGAAATTCACTAGTTTCGAATTATTTTGAATATTTTGATAAATATGCTTTGTGAATTTGAATAAGTTTGATTTATGATAATAAGAAATTATTGCATTCATTGTTATGAATTTGATTGATATGTGATTAAATTTATGAATTGAGTTTGAATGTGATTTGTTATATGAATTGATGTGATATGTGTATATGTGAATGTGTCTAGTATGACACAATATGAAAATCAAGTTTCGAAAAGTGCCTACGGGCAATTCGATGTTTTTCGAATATGTGTATTTTGTGGGTTTGGTTAGGTCCCCTCCGTAAGAGTCAGTGCACTGGTCTCCCTTTGAAAGCCTTCTCTCGGCTGCCCGCTAGTGGCATAGGTCCCCTCTGTTCACAGCTGCACATGACCGCTATGCGGGAATGTGCAGTATGTTCCGTTAGGACTGACCCAAACCATTTGATGTGCTATGTGTTCTTGATTTGTTGCTAAGTGTGATGCATTGCATGCTTTAGAAAATGTTTAAGAAATGTAGATTTTGTTCACGAAATGTGAAATTTTGAGAATTAAACTATTGTGGATTTTTCAGCCGAGAATTTATTGAATTTGTTTGGCAATAATTTGAAAGGTTTAAGAAATAAGGGATTTGCCAAAATTTTTCTAATGTGAGACTTCTGAATTAAAGAGCAAAAGTTTTTGCAAAAATGTTTTCTCTTATCTTTCAATGTATAAACATATTATCCACGAGCTATCAACTCACCCCCCTTTCACCCCCATCTTCAGGTTTCGAGCAGGAGATCGGATGAAAGGAAGTCAAGACCCTTGTTCGATTTCGTTATTTGAGTTTTCTTGTATATGCAATTTTTGGTATTGTTTATGGCATTGAAATGCCAAGCTTTTGTAAGCAATTATCTCGTGATGTATCGAAATTATGTATTCATGTATGGAATTGAGTTTGAGTATGATGATGGGATTGTGTATTGATTTGAGGCATAACTTGGTGTATGATCATGGAATATGAACGGAATTATTTATAAATGTGGCTTATGGTTTTGTATGATTATGGATTTGGATTATGTAAGTAAATTATGGACTTGTGTATTTGAATTGAGATGTATGTGAATGTGGTTGGCTATGAATGTGTCCTGAAATGTGAATTGGAGGATGGAATATGGGTTGAGAATTATGGAAGTGTTTTAGGTATAGGATTGCGTTTGTGTATGATTGGATTCTGGACGGGAAGTCCGATGACTTTGAGTTTGGTTGGGATATATAGAAGTGTGTTTTATTTTATTTGCAGATTTTTGAGCTGTTCAAAATACAGCCGTTATGCTGCCCGATTTTCGATAAAATCGGGTTATGGCAAAGTAAGAATTGGAATAGGTTTTGTTCTAAATGAGATAAGAATTTGGGTTATGGATGAAATTTTGGGGTATGTATGTATGTATAAGATGATTTGAGATTTGCATGAGGATGAATTTCCAAATAGGGAAATTATACTGTTTTGATTGTATAAGGTTGATTAAAGATGAAAGAAAAAAAGAAAGATTGGAAAAAAAATTGACCGGATTTCGAAATGGTTAGTCTTAGGGTTTCCAGTGCAACACGTTAGTTTCGTTTGCTGCTGTTTTGTTTTTGGATGTCGGAAAGTTGCTTCGCTTTGAATTTGCTTCGGCATTTCGTTTTTCACGCTTCGGACATTTGTATCCGTTCTTTACGCGAGTTGCTTTCGTTTTGTAAATTCGTTCCGTTCCGTCGAATTCGCATTCGATTTGTTTAATTTTTTTCCGCTTCGATTTTTGATTCGTTTTCGATACTTCCGCTAATTTAATTCCGATCCGTTCCGACAATTTTTCGATTTCTTTTTGTTTCCGTTTCTGTTTTCCGTCTTTTTCCGGTTGGGGTCCGACTTCGAGATCGGGTCCCAACAGTAGATGGTATCAGAGCAAGAGTGGAAATGCTCTGGTTTAGTTTGGTTTTTCGTAAGAGGTTGGACATCGAGTAACGGGTGCCAACAGGAATTTTGTGGCCTGTAAGTAAGTCACCTGTTGCAAGATAATCAAAAGGATATAATTTTATAAAATTAATAAATACAATCACATACATTAATGCCCTTTTTTTTATCACAAACTGCTAACAAAAGAGGAATAACAAAACTCCCTAAATCTTTTATTGATTCAAGTTGTTTGTCTTTGAGGAACTGGGAACTCTCCATACTTAAGGTGACTACCAATGCCTTACCATTAGTTTCCTTATTTGGTTCCTTTGTCAGTTTTTCCTCAACCACCTTTGTTCATTCTTCTTTTTTTTTCCTTTTGGACAAAGGTTTTTAGCTCATCTTCTTTAATTACCTCCTGCCACTTCTCTAGTTCCTCTTCTTGGATGGAGACTTTCCCTTCTTCTACGTCTGCTGCTTTTTCCATATCTTCATCCTCCTCTACAATAATAACAGTTACCTCCTCATCTTCTTGGAATGCCACTTCATCTATGAAGCCAACATTTGTCTTTTATTCATTCTGCTACATTAATAAGCTCAAATAGTATTTTGTGTTATGCTTAAGATATTCAAGTGAAGAAGCTCTTTCTTCAAATTTGCGTTGGCTAGCTTTAAGTTTAGCAGGGTACTCCATTATTTTATTTGTAAGCTCTTATGCCTTATGTTATACTTTTAAATAAAATTGGCAATCATATCTTCTAGAGTTAGTTCCTTAATTTAAGTTTCTTGGTATTATAAATATTTAATTAAAGCATAATCATCCCATTCATAAGTGTAAGGGTTTCTTAAATCTGAATTGTAACTATTCTCGTATGATGCATTTTGAGGTTGATTGTACACGCTCGGTTGCTCCCACATATATGTTAGTGTTTGACATTCATTATTGTAATTTTTACTCCCACTAATGACACAAAATGGTATCATTATTGTAATATGTAAGGAAACCTCTCTCTCCTATATGATAAAGAAAATACAAACAAGAAGGAGTGAATTGTGTGTGACTTAAAAAAATTGCAAGTTACTTTCAATTAGTATAAAGACAGGAGCCTATTAAAAATTAAAACAATAGGAATGTGTTAGACAATAGTAGCCTGTTAAACGACAGGAGCCTGCTAAAGTATAAGTCCTGTTGAAAACAATAAAAAAGGAAGGCGTTTGTTAAAATGAAAAGAACCGTCAGGAGGTTGAAAACAGAAGAGACCTATTATAAAAGTGAAGGAGCCTTTTGCTGAAATGAACACACACATAATATAATACAAAAATATATAAGATAAGGAGAAGAAGGACGCAGTCGGTTTGTACTAGTTCAGCTTACAACTTAAGCCTCCGACCAATCCCCAAGTATCCAACTTAAGTGATTCACTATAAAATCAAGTAGTAATTTGGAGAGCCTCTTCAAGCTCACGAGTACATATTTTTTAAGGTTCTCCACCTTCTACACTCAAAGTGTATAACAAGCTTCTAAAAGCTCATAGAAAAATAAAATGTAGAATTAAAAACAATCTCTCTCTTGATACAGTGATTTCATTTTCTAAGGCACAATAAGAATGATATGACTCTTTAAGAATATAGATGCTGCTCAAACGTTTCGAATGTTTTTGTAAGCTCGTTACTTCACAAGTATTATTGCTCTTTCTTAAATAGTCAATTTTTTCAACTAGTCGTTGCTTCACTTACATCCTTAGTCAACCAGATGGATTTAAATTTGAAGACCTTCGATGTCATCTTTGCCAAAAATCTTCTAATAATCACAAGGCTAATATACGACCTTCATAATTAGTAGGATCCTTTCGGATAAACCATTTCAAATAAGGTAAGTTCAAAAAGAAGGCTCCTACAAGAAAGGAAGCGTATTTCTTATGATTTTATTTCCTTTTGAAAATAAGTTAGCAATAGAAGGAAATAAGTCCAATTTGAATTTTGAAATATTATGTAGCTATTATCAAAATCATTAAGAATAAACCTTGAGCTCACACTACATAATGACGCTATATATTGCGAAGACATATCGTAACTCCCATAAGAGTAATGTCTGCTCTATCCTTCCATTATGCTGATGATGTTAAATTTTAATCCCTAAAATAAACCACAAATACACTGTTAATGTAAAGAAATTCAAAAGATAATTAACAACAATTGACTTTTATGTAGTCAACTAATGAGGTAAATTATATTCTTTAATAGTTATCACTTATTTATTGATTATGTTACAATTGATATTTGCCATTGTATTTAAATGTAGGTTTATTTATGTGTCAATGATGCATACAAGTGAAATTTTGACAACCATAATTGTGGAGTGCTTAGTGGATAAGCACATCAACCCCAAGCTCTCAAATATAACTCTGGAGAAATGTGACGCAAATGATGCGATGGTAGAAAATTTGAAGAATAAGTTACAGGTTAGGAGCTTGTTAATCAATGGAAGGTTATTCGATATGTGTGGTTTCACATATATCGTGAATTTTATTATGAATGATATATTCGAGGTGATAAAGGAAGTAGTATAATTAATCTAAAGCAACATAGTATATTATAGTGTGATACTAAAAAAGGTGAAAATTTTGAATAATTTGTGTGGTAACTATTCATTTTGTGCACCAAGAAGTTAATTATGGATTGTCTAACTAGAAGGAATTCAACTTTTAAGATATTGGAGTCGATAACCAAGTATATTGATGTGTCCAACAGGTTAAGACAAAGAGATTCTCAATATACTTACATATTGACTAAAAAGCAATGGGAGTTGACCAAAGCATTTTGTACGAAGTTGGAGATATTTTATAATACTACTGAGTTGTTTTCAAGAACAAAATAACCAAATTAGCATATTTTTTTAACCACTTGTATAAGATCAAATGAGCTTTATCGACTAGGAGTTCAAAGAGTATATCGAGCCCTGAGGTTGTTTAATTATATGGGTCAAAATTGACTTCTTACAATGGGTTTTTGTAAAGCTTTGCTAGAACAAGTGGACCACCTTTTTCTGCAGAAATCAAAGAATGGCCAGACACATGCAGATAACTGCCCTATGTGGCTAAAAGTAAGCAAAAAAAAGAAGAAGCTTAAACTCCTTAGTGCAAGCACTATGTAAGTAAACTACCATTTTTTACTTCCACTAAAAGACTTAGTCTTATTTAATATATTATATATTATAATCTAAATGCCACTGTACTTATTTGAATTTTTTTTTATTATAATGAGTTAATCTAATTTAAACATAGTAAATGATGATGAAACTCAATTCTTATCCGTCTACAACATCACAAACTATGAAAGTCATTTTTATGTTTATGCCATAAGATAAGATGTGGGGCAATATTTTTATTATTAAAAGTTGTATAGTGATCAAGGATAAGCATATATTAATATTATTAGACAATTTTAGTATGATTTATTTAATAATTATCAACTAAGGTTGGACAAAATCAAGATTGTAGTAGTTTAATATCATCTTCAACTTCATCTTCTTCTATTATTGATATAACTAATGTGAGACTCGAATTTAAATAATTCATCAAGTAAAAAAAGGCTAGGACTTCTTATGGTAGAATAGATTTGGACAACTATTTGAAGGCAGGTATTGTAACCTTGGATGAAAAGGTGCAATTCAATGTATTATCATGGTGGAAGACAGATAGCGGTACTTATTTGATCATAGACCTCTAAGCAACTTTAGTATCCACTATTACTTTGGACTCTACTTTTAGTACTAGTGCTCAAATAATTAGTCCTCTCATGCTCGACTTCATCTTAATACTGTGGAGCCTTTATAATGAATGAGAAAAGACCAAGTTTTAAAAATTTTGTAGATTGAAGAAAAAGACTATTTTAAGTGAAGAGTGACAATGAAAAAATAATAGTCTAAGCAACATTAATTTTAAAGAATTTAAGCAAACAAAATTTAGTTTTTTTTGTCAAAAGTAAAAAATTGGACTTAGCAATATTAATTCAATAAAAAAATGGAACGAATGTGGATTTTTTATATATCAAAGTTGAGATAATTTGACAAAAATAAGGACTCTAGAAGATTCAATACTATATTTAGAAATTGAACTAAAAGTCTATAATATTAGAAAAATGAATGAGTTAATTTATTTAATATATAAAATAACATAGAAAATAAATTTTAAGATAATATTTTTAAACAATCTTTTTTCTTTTAGTAAACATATTTAGTAATTGATACAATATATTTTATTGTATATTTTAAATTTACATGGATCTAAAATAACTGGTGAAAGTCATTTAAAAATAAGTAATATTCACGCTGTTCATTATCCATAATTTCAAATTTGGATAAAATCTTTTATTAAAAATTATGCATTTTTAAAATGAAATTTAAAAAAATTATGCCTAGCCTTATACAATGCCCCATTGCAATTGGAGTTTTTACCGTATATTTAATTTAGAGCACCTAAACGCACAAAGAAGATTCTGTTTTCTATAGTCCTCTTTCGTTAGGTTTTGATTTCTCTATAAACTTATCTGGCTCGCATTTTTCCTTTACGCATGCCTAATTTCACCTCGCGTCCAATCTCTGTTTTTCTCTAATCAATTTCAGCTCACAAGGTTCGTTCTCTGTTTTGGTCTTAATTTCTTTGAAAATTGAACAAATCTTAATCTCATTCTTTGTTAGGTTTATTAGATGCTGGTTGAATTTGATTTCTGTTTGTATCAATCGAAACTTCATTGCCTTTTCTTTTGCGTTTTATTGCAATGATTTTGCTTTATGTGGTATTTGATTGAGATGGGGATATCCATCCGACTTGACTTGAGTCAACGCAGCTATTTATCGGAACCCTTCACAATATACTTGAATTTGTTTGGTTAATGCTTATTAGCTCCAATGCTTCTTTTGAAGATTCATATCTGTAATTAGTACTCTTTGTGCCTTTATAAGACTCAACTCTGTACACACATACGGAATCATTTGATTTCAATAATAGAGACCGTGAGGCAAAGCCTAAAGATGGAAAATTTGGTATCTTAATAGTGTGATACAGGAAGAATCTTAGACAATAAAAAGTTTTTGTATCCTGTAACTTTGTTTACTCTTGCTTTGCAGTGAGAATGGCTGCTATGATTGCTGGGCAGGGGACAGAACTCAAAAGGGATAGTAATAATAAAATAGGGAGAATGAGAGGGCCCTCAAATGCTTCTTGGCTTGTAACTAAGAAAAGAGTTCACAGATGGAGACTCCGTGAGGAGAAAGCAGATACGAATGATCAGTGGTTTCCGCAGTCCAGTGGAAATAAATTATCTAAGAAAATGAATTCGACTTCAGAAGCTCAATGTTCAAGAGGCAGTGAAGTTGCATTGTCTGATGAAGAGTGGTCACCGCCAACAAGAGCCAAAAGCTTTTCTAAGAAAATGAAGTTTAGTAAAAAGGGTGGAATTTCAGACGGTAATGCAACTTCAAGACGGAATGGGTTACAGAAAAGACGTAGATTTATAGATCTATACTCTGACGATGATGCAGAAGATTTTAGTGCAGAAGAATTGTTTCTAATGAAGATGAGAGAGCGCAAAAGAGGTGGAATAGTAGATAATAAAGTAAGCCAAGAAAGTCCAACATATGTGAATGAGAAAGATGTCGATTCTCCAAGTGAAAATTTTGGTTGCAGGGTCTACCACAGAAGTTCAAACAATTTGAGGAGAAAAACATTGGATTCTGCATGTGAACATTTAGGTGGTGAGGCCGACCAATGTATTTCAAACACTCAGATAGAGAAGGATTGCAATTCCCCTAGTGATTCTTTCCATGCTTCATCTTTCTTGTCTTCGTCATCTTCCACTTCTTCATTTTCAGTAACAAAAGGTTATGGAAAGAGCAATGATGGATTTGCAACTAGACAAGCCAAGGCAATGTCACTTCCCTATTTTTATTGGATGCTAGCACATGATATATCTTCTCACTACTTATGTAATGAGCATGTAATTACTCCATAAGTTACCTTTGGAAGTGATGGATGTTAGTTATTTTCATTCAGCAAGCAAAAGGAGAATTGCAAAACTGTCATCAGTGCTTGAAAAACGAAAGAAGGACCTATGTTCTTTGCCAAAACTGTAAAATGAAGTTGTATTGCGTCCAATGTATCAAGCAATGGTAAGTTCTCTTGCTAATATCCTCCTGCTATCTAAATCTGTGTCTCCTTTCCCAAACTTTTTGTGGTTAATTTCCTTTCTTGTCTGTATGTACAGGTATCCTGAGATGACAGAGACAGAAATTTCAGAACTATGCCCCTTTTGTCGTAGAAATTGCAATTGCAATGCATGTTTGCACTTACCTGGATTGATTAAGGTTTGTTTTCATATCTTTGTTGTGGAGTATTTCTATGATGAAGTGAAAGACTGTTAGTGAAGTTTTCCTTTTTTTCTCGTTAACAGAATCTAACTACTCAACTTCATTGTGCCTTTAAAGTCTAAACAAGTTCGCAGTTATTTTTGTGTGGTTTTCCTTCCTTTTCGTGGTTAGGATATCATAATGTACAATTGTGTTAACATTACAAACAAACAATTTATTGAAATGATCGTATGTAACTGGGTCTGTTATAGAGAATTACTGAAACTAATTTGTGTATTGGAGTTTGAAATCTTTATTTCCAGCTAGCTTAGCTTGCTGGACTTTTCTTCCTAGAACTCGCTAAAGGCTACTGTACTGTAGCTCCCCCAGTTAGGTTTAGGAATAGCAATGGGTTGGGCCTGAACTTTTTTAAAATTCTGGGTTCAGGCCAGGCCACCTGAGCCCAAAGCTTTTAAAATTAAGGCTCCAGTGCGGCCTGAAGTCCAATTAAATCTGGCTTTGCCTATTGACTTCTATCCGGGCCGGATCCAGACCCTTTTGCCACCCTTAGTTAGGTTCGTTATTAGATTCAGAGATAAAGAACTGTTTAATTATGTTTGTTTGGGAGCTTTATCTTTTAACCAATGCGTGACACATGTCACTTTTAGACATCACTGAAGAATATCACCAAGAGAGAAAAGTTTCTTCATCTGAGATATTTAATCAAGTCATTGCTTCCGTATCTGGAGCAAATACGTGAAGAACAAACTCAAGAGATGCTAATTGAGGCTAACTTTCTAGGTACTACTTTTCATCTTTTCTATAACCGTGCATACATTCTTGTTTCCAAAATTGGTTTTGGTGATATTACTGCCATCTGTTTCAGAATCAGGTTCCCAATTTGAGGTAGCAGAGGACTTCTGTAACAATGATGAGCGTGTTTATTGGTAAGAATTCTCAACTGGACATGCAATTAGCAAAAGATTTTGTTTACTAAACATAAAGTTTAACTACTACTGTATTCTGGGCCTTTGGGCAGTAATCAATGTGCCACTTCAATAGTTGACTTTCATCGATGCTGTCCAAAGTGCAATTATGAATTGTGCCTCCACTGTTGTCAAGAAATTCGTAAGACAAGCCTATCTATTCGTTCAGAATTGAAGTTTCAATGTAAAAATAGAGGCTATGATTATATGCATGGTGGAGAGGCATTGCTCCGTGAATCTGAAGAAACTGAGAAGTGTGATTTACCATTGGCTTTTCAGTGGAAGGCCAACAATGATGGGAGCATTTCTTGTGCTCCAAAAGAACTAGGTGGTTGTGGTGATTGTGAATTGGAACTGAGGCGACTACTTCCAATGGGATGGGTTTCTGAATTGATAAATAAGATTGAAAGATTACTACTGCAGACTTGTTGCCCTTATGAGAAAAGTTTGCCATGTAATTGTGGTAAAGCTGGGAGAGACTCATTAAGAGCAGCTAGTACACAAGGACTCGAGGATAATTACTTGTATTGTCCCACTTTGAGGAAGACTCTTGATGGCGAAGAACTCTTCCACTTTCAAAAGCATTGGGTTAAAGGTGAACCAGTTATAGTTCGTGATGTTCTTGAAGCAACAAATCACTTAAGCTGGGAACCAATGGTCATGTGGCGTGCATTATGTGAAAGCGTGGATTCAGAAGTCAGCTCTAGGATGTCAGAAGTGAAAGCTATTGACTGCCTGGCTTGTTGTGAGGTTTATGATCACATCCTTGCAATTTTTGAATGAAAGATGAATATTATAAACTCTGTATTTATAATGTGGGAAAAAGAAATTTTATTTTGCTATTAAGGTCAAGAAAGAAATTTGTATGGTTTCTATTCTGTTCGGATATTCATTCACTTACAACTCAATCATGTTCTTGTTCATAGTGATTCTGGTTATGATGGTTTTGCAGGTGGAAATAAATACCCGTCAGTTTTTTGAAGGCTATTCCAATGGCAGATCATATGATAACTTTTGGCCCGAGATGCTGAAGCTGAAGGACTGGCCCCCATCAGATAAGTTTGAAAATCTCCTACCACGACACTGTGATGAGTTTATAAGTGCATTGCCATTTCAAGAGTACAGCGATCCAAAAGCTGGAATTCTTAATCTAGCTGCAAAGTTACCGACTGATATCCTGAAACCAGACTTGGGTCCAAAAACTTATATTGCTTATGGCACAAGACAAGAGCTCGGAAGAGGGGACTCTGTGACCAAACTGCATTGTGATATGTCAGATGCGGTATGTCTAAACTTCTGACATGTTTTATATATCTTTTACTTATTTCTGTCTTTTATGGCTAATTATAAAGGAAAAAGTCATCTTTTGCTCTTTATATTGATCAATAGTAGTTTTCACGCACTCTTAGAAGTCTTTTAGGAATATTTTCCTCTGAACACACTTTAGATTGCTCTCTAGCTATCTTGCATCTGGCAATTTAAAATCTCTCTTTCTGGTGAGGGGACCATGGCAAAGGGTCAAGTTCATATGCAAAATGGAACACCTTCCTGGATGATGTGGCATGATATGCTAGTGGAGATGGACTTAAACTGAAGTCCCGAAAGGTTCTTTGGCACAGAGGTTCTCTTTCAAAAAAAGCTCTCACTGGAGAGGTTGAACAAAGCTACTGAAGATGTTAAAACTATTGCTCCTTGTGAGAATAGGATAAATTTTAGGTAAGAGTTCTAGGACGATGATCTTTGAATGGGGAGTCTTCAGAGTCAGTAGAATGGCCAAGAATTTAGCTTTCCTTTCCAGCAGCACAACTTCCTGTATTTGGTGAACTATGGAGATAATCCTTAGCAACAATGTGTCTATGGCAAATTAAGTGGGATATTTTCTTCTTTAAAAGAGTTAACACTGGAAACTTAAAGTAAATTGATGTCGTGGATCTCAATAAGGGGGATGTTCTGTGGAGATTCACTTGCTATCACATGAGGTCTGTGAAGAATAGTGCAGAATAGTAATTGATTTGAAGCTAGTTCCCTTGTTTAACTCTAAATGATTGGATCAAATTGCTTTGTTTATCTCCAGAAGTTCATGTTTAGGAGATTCTTACTGACGTTAGTAACAAAATAGGTTGATTTATTAGAACCCTTATTCACATCCAATTGCTTAAGTGGATGGTGGCTCGAATTTGTTCACTCTGGGTGTCATAAGAACTATAGTTCCTCAAAGGAAAAATTGTGCAAAATGCAGAAAATGAGTGTTTCAGCAATTTGGGTTTTGTGTTAGACTCGGTCCATTACCAAATTGACTGCCCTCGTCCGAAGCCACAAAGGAAATTTTAGACTTAGGAGAAGATCAAAACCCTAAGTTGATGAGGTGTGAGCAAATCCGGCCCCATTTTTTAAATCTCCAAATGATATTACGGCAGATCTTAAGATTTTCAAACTGTACATGGCAGGGCAATTTTGGGTTGGCAGCTGTTGGGGTTTAAACTAAAACCCTTACAAAGTGATTATCTAGGGAACAAAACATAAGGAGATGATAAAGAACTATAAGACTTAATTACTTAGATGCTGTCTAAAAAATTAGGAGCCATCAATTAATGGCAATGGAACTCTGCAAAGTTTCTTGACATGAGTTATCTTCCATTAATTACTTATACTATCCCAAATGTTT
>JAOQMR010086763.1:0-14494 GCA_027563865.1 Erythroxylum pelleterianum
TGGGGAACGAAATTATAAATGGGGATGGGGGCGGGGATCGCATAATCCGCCCCAAACCCGCCCCATTGTCATTCCTAGTCACCCCCAAGTGGTACAACCGTGTTTGCTCTTCCAATAAAACCCACCCCCACCCGACAATTTGTTAAGCATGTCAATACAAATTAATGATGGTCTAGCTGTGGAGTCCAATATTCCCCTGACGTGAAGAAGGCGTTACTTGAAAAAGATAACACATAAGCTCTTGAACCGTATTTCATATCACTAATAGAAGAGTCAAGAAATTTGTTAAGCTTGTCAATACAAATTAATGATGGTCTAGCTATGGAGTCCAATATTCCCTTAGACGTGAAGAAGGTGTTACTTTAAAAGATAATAGATAAAATATTCAGATTAATCATGAAAGGAAATTTTGAATATTGCAATACACTCCACGTTACAAATCTTCATTTTTCTAAATAAATTAGTGGTCATTAAAAAAAAACTTGGATTAGCCATCATACTTCTTGTCATTGTCATTTAGCATTAGAAGTTTTTTTGATGTTAAAATGATGAATATAGTTGATTGACTTTGTAAACGATGAATGAAAATTTAATCTATTTGAGGATAGTAAAATCTCTCATCATGTATATCCTCTCGGGATGAACAATGAGTATAAGACTTTAAAACTAAAAAAACAAGAGAAAATGAAAATATAAAATCAATTGTTTCAAACTTTTAGGTCAGACTCTTTGACTAATAATTTATATTATTAATCAATCTAATTTTTAGTATCTTCTAATAAATTTAATTTTCATTTATTGATATTCGTCAACATTGTAAAATTAAACGAAGAGAAACATGAAAAAATAAAATCAATTCTTACGGCATGTTTAAAGTCTGATTGTTGACTAATAATTTATATTCTTAATTGTTCTAATTTATTTTATCTATTATTATGCTAAATTAATAGATAAAATAGTAAATTCATATGATTTAATCTTTATTAAATGTAAGAAAATATGTACTTATGATAAAAATAAAAAGATGTCGAAGTTCATTCGTCAAAAGCTTTGCAATGATATCTATAGAATTTTGCGATCAATGAAACCTCATTACTCTTTGTATTGACTCCGAGTCAAGGTCTACTGAACAACAGCAATAAAATAAATAGCCTTTTATACTCTTAAGCCTTGTTTCTTTTATATTTCACTAAGTCAAGGTCTACGGACCGGAAGGCATGCCAAGGAATTAGTCTTGTTTAGCAACAGTAGCAAAAAGGTGAAAATGGGAATACAACATTATTAATGATTCTCAAATTCTTTGCTTTTGAACAAAGTATTAAATTGATATGATTGCAAACAGAATTTTACGCACGGCATTGACTCAAATGGATCACAGCAGCTGACCATTAAAATTGTGAAAACCGTGTCAAACTTTGCATCATTTTTTTAATTAATAAATTATCAAATTGACATTAATTAATACTATCTTAACTTTATATAAATAAAATTTAATATTTTCTTATGGTTAAAATTTAAAAATATTTTAAAATTTGACTCATTAGTGATATCTATTAAAATAAAAATATTATATTATATTTTTAAACATAATAATTACTATTTAGAAATATTTTTAAATAAACATAAAGAGTACATGTAAACCAAATTTATATATCGTAACCATAAGATCACAAAATCAAATAATAGAAATAGTCTTTTTGCTCCGTATATTATAACCCTTTCTACACAGCTGCAACGGTTTCTTAAAAACTTCTTAGACGCTAAGGAGCTCTTGCAGCTCCAACATCTGGAGACAAATCCAACTTAGGAACCGCAATTTAGCACCTAAATAGATGCAACTCACAGATATACGAGGCCCGACAGAATGTCGTCCCACGTTTGTCCATGCCTGTGATTAGAAAGAAGAAACCAAAGATGTTTCTTCTGTATCTCCTCTATAAAATTTTACTTTTTTTCTTTTCAATTGAGCGTTAAAACTTTTTTAGAGTTGAACATCATAGTTCAAAAGTGTTATCTATTTATTGATTGGGTCTTGATCAAATTCCATGTTATGTCTTAATTTTTGAATAATTCTGTTTTTTTTTAAATAGTAGATAAGGACACTTCCAGCAGTATTGGAGCCTTTCAATACATACGAGCCATTGGTGCACTTAATCCAAATTTATATGCAATATGAAAAGAATTGAAGTATGACTTAAAAGAAAGGGATTGATAAGAAATGAAATTTAAGATTTAAAGATTCAAATAATATTAAAAATTAAAGAATTAAAATATAATTAAAAATAACGTCTTTATCTATAAAAATTTAAGATTTAATAAAAATTGTTAAATAGAACAAATTTAAATAATCTTATATTTTTATTTATAAGAGGGCGTAGGTATAAGCTGAAATCAAATATCAAGAATAGGTATTTTATATTAACTTCTTTAAAAGTTACTTATTTTTTTATTGATATTTTATTCTTATCATAAAAATTATTTATAATTTATTTTAAAACTAATAATTTTATAAATGGTTGAAATTTTTTGATTAATTATTTATATAATATAAAATATTTTAATTATTTATCTCAAAATAAATCATACAATAATTAATATGAGTAAAAATTATTTCTCCTTATCATTTTAATATTTAGTACCCAACGTTAACATAACTATTAACTTTGTTTAATATCATATCAAATAAGCATAATAGGTGATTTCATCATTGTTGTTCTGATTCTCACTTTTTATTGCCATGCCTAATTTTTTATTCGTATCTCTTCATTTTTGGACAAGACCAAGCCATATGTATATATTTTATAAGTTTTAATAAATATTTGAAAGTGATTAATAAAAATGGCTCAAACCTCATAAAAGTTTCTATTTTTCTATTCATCTCGTTTGTTTTCTTTTGAATTTATTTTTTTGTTAATTTATTATGCTAAATTGAAAGATAAAGTAATAAATCCATATGTAATAAAATATAATAGAAATAAAAAGAAATAGAAGTTTGTATGTTTTCTACCTCAAAAGCTGCAACCACTATGTTAAACAGTGATATGTATAAAATTTCTAAGTCAAATTTTGAAAAAGAAAATCTATCTAACATTCTAACCAATTTTCGACCCAAAAAAAAAAACATTCTAACCAATAATTATCTTTTTGGAGTTTTGTATTGACTCCAAGTCAAGGTCTACTGCACGAGAGGAAGCCAGAACAGATATAGAGCAATAGAATAAATAAATTAATCAAAAAGATTCAAAGGTCTTAAACTTTGTTACGTTTTCTACTTTTAAGGCGTGTTTCTTTTTATCTTTTCACTTTTTTAATGGCCCTAGCCCCTAAGTCAAGGTCTACAAAATAAAGGGAAGCTGTGCTAAGAGAAACTTACTTTTCAAACTTACTTTTCAAAAAGAAAATTAAAGTTGACGTTCTAGTCTGTACACGGAGAAACTGAAACTTGTATACAAAATGCTGAAGCTACTTACTTGGTGAGTGCCTGAGACTGAGAGGTGGATATTGAGAAAAAATAGGTTGGTTGAGACTTCAGATTGAGATGTGGGTTACAAACAAGTATTGGTATTGGGGCGTAGTAGTAATAGTATTAGTAGCCAATATTACATCCCCAGGGTTCCTCTGTTATGGCTGTTCCTCACATGAAAGAATTGCCCTTTTACAACTCAAATCACATGTCCCTTCATCATTTGAGTTTAGTTCTTGGGGAAGAGATGCTGATTGTTGTACTTGGAATGGAGTTACATGCAACCCAATAACGAGTCGAGTTTCTGAACTTAGTATCTGGGTCGATTCTGAGGAAAGAGATTGGTACCTAAATGCCTCTCTGTTTCTTCCCTTCCATGAATTGACAAATCTTGACTTGTCATTCAATCATATCGCAGGTTGTGTGGAGAATGGAGGTGAGTCTTCTTTGTCTTTTAATGTTTAATTCTCTCAAATTCCTTATTCCGTTGGCATTGCACAATGAAATAGTATTTATATACAGCTTTTCAAACACACCTACTAATCAACTTTTGCAACTCCTCGTTCTCTTGCAGGTTTTGAGACACTATCAAAACTTGAAAATTTGGAGTCCCTTGATTTATTTAGCAACAGTTTCAACAATAGCATATTCTCATCATTGGTTGGGCTCCCTCTCAAAAAATTGGATCTACAATACAATGCTATAAAAGGATCAATCAACATGACTGGTCAGAAAAGTATAATATTTTTTCATTTTATCTATTAAGTAACATGATGAATACACTTGTGATAAATTTTCTGTCTTCTTGTTCTTTAGAATTGAATGCTTTAAGCTATTTGGAAGAACTGGATTTAAGTGGAAATGAGATCATCAAATTTGAGTCTTCTAGAGGTAAAACAAAAAATTGATTTAAATGCTCAATAATGTATCTATTTACTTTTAAATTTTGAATATCAAATCATCCATCACAATTCACAACATAACAGGTGTAAAAGGTGTTAGCAACTTGAGTGTTCTTTATCTTCAAGGTCTTGCCAACAATGTAACAGACGAATTGCTAGTGTCATTGGGAGAATTCCACAATCTTAAGAGCCTTTCTCTGGAGAACAACAATTTAACTGGGGCAATGTTCCGTCATCCAAGTAAGTACGTAAATTATGTGACAAATAACAATAAAATTTAATGTCCAAAATATATGTACGTATTATTTGCATTGCATTATAACTTTCACAGGATACAGTTTGATAGAGCTATCCCTGAACGATTCTTCTCTGGATGAAAACTTCCTCCAAAGCCTTGAGTTACTGCCCTCACTTAAGGTGTTAAACATTCAAGGTTTACAGACCGGTCTTCCAACATCACAAGGTTAATTACCAACTTTTCAACTTCCATGAAACAACAAGCTTTTAGTTTTCGGTTAGTTCAAGTGAAGAAATTATGTAGTCTATTATTTATTATCAGGTAAATTGTATTAAAATTGCTTAACATATTTTATAATTATTTTTTAAATGCAAACTTACATATAGAGTCATATGTAGATTGTTAATCAATTAAAATAAACAGCTTCTATTGATATTTTTAGTATTTTTATAAAATTAATATATTGAAATAAAAATATATAATTTACCTATTCTCCTTAACAAAATAGTTTAAAATAAAATTTAACTACAGATTAATATATGGAAATAATAATATTAATTACAAATAATTTTTTTAAATAACAGAATTTTTATATAATCCATCTTTTTAAAATTTACGTTTTAAAAAACACTTTAAAATAAAAAATATAGTAATAAATAATTAAATAAGTGAGATCAAATTGTATCTATTTACTTAATTTTATTTCTTTTATCATCTTAGGTTTTCCTCGTCTGAAGAATTTGGAACAATTGGACTTAAGCAGCTACGCTCTCAATAATAAGATTGTGCTAAGTATCGGAAATCTAACATCACTTCAATCCTTGTACTTGGAGAATTGTGGACTAAGTGGCCATATACTCAAGAGTAAGTTCTTGAGAATACATCTTTGACAATAGCATATTATAATCGTTTAAGTTATAACCTTTTGGAGTCTCTTTGTTTAAGTTATGATCCCTTTGTTTAAGTTATGATCGTTAAAAAATGATATGTATAAAATTTCTAAGTCAAAATTTCAAAAAGAAAATCTATCCAACCAATAATTATCTTTTTGGAGTCTTTGTATTGACTACAAGTCAAGGTCTACTGCACCAGAAACCAGAAGAGACATAGAGCAATAGAATAAATAAATTAATACAAAAGATTCATAAGTCTTAACTTTGTTACTTTTTCTACTTTTCACATTTTTAATGGCCCTAAGTCAAGGTCCACAAAATAAAGGTAAGCTGTGCTAAGAGCCTAAGAGTTTTGTAAGGTTCCGACAAACTTACTCTTCAAAAAGAAAATTAAAGTTGACGTCCTAGTCTTTACACGGAGAAACTGAAACGTGTATATAAAATGCTGAAGCTACTTACTTGGTGAGTGCCTGAGATGAGAGGTGGAGATTGAGAAGAATAGGTTGGTTGAGACTTGAGATTGAGATGTGGCTTACAAACAAGTATTGGTATTGGGGCGTAGTAGTAATAGTATTAGTAGCCAATATTAGTAGCCAATACTACATCCCAAGGGTTGCCCTTTTACAACTTAAATCACACTTCCCACAATTATATTCTTGGGGGAGAGATGCTTATTGTTGTACTTGGGATGGGGTTACATGCAACCCAATAACGAGTCGAGTTTCCAAACTCATTATGATGGGCGATCCTGAGAGAAGAGATTGGTACCTAAATGCCTTACTGTTTCTTCCCTTCCATGAATTAACAAGTCTTGACTTGTCACACCAGGTTGTGTAGAGAACGGAGGTGAGTATTCTTTGTCTTTTAATGATTAAATAGAAGCAATTCTCTCAAATTCCTTATTCCATTGGCATTGGATTATGAAATAGTATTTATATACAACTTCCCGTGCGCAGCCACTAATCAACTTTTGCAACTCCTCTTTTCTCTTGCAGTATTATCATCATTGGTTGGGCTTTCTCTCAAAAAATTGGATCTACAATACAATGCTATAAAAGGATCAATAAATATGAATGGTCAGAAAAATATAATGTATTTTCATTTTATCTATTAAGTAACATAATTAATAAACTAATGATAAATTTACATCTTCTTCTGTTGTTTAGAATTGAATGCTTTAAGCTATTTGGAAGCACTGGATTTAAGTGGAAATGAGATCATCAAATTTGAGCCTTCTACAGGTAATACAAAAAAATGTTTTAAATGCTCAATAATGTATTTATTTACTTTTAACTTTTGAATATCAAATAATCCGTCACAATTCACTAAGCTCTGTTGTATACTTTTCACAACATAACAGGTGTAAAAGGTGCCAGCAACTTAAGTGTTCTTTATCTTGATAGTCTAGTCAACAATGTAACAGACGAATTGCTAGAGTCATTGGGAGAATTCCATAATCTTAAGAGCCTTTCTCTGGAGAACAACAATTTAATTGGGGCAATGTTCCGTCATCCAAGTACGTATGTAAATTATGTGACAAATAACAATAAAATTTAATGTCCAAAATATATGTACGTATTATATGCATTGCATTATAACTTTCACAGGATACAGTTTGATAGAGCTGTCCCTAAAGGATTGTTCTCTGGATGAAAACTTCCTCCAAAGCCTTGGGTTACTGCCTTCACTTAAGGTGTTAGATGTTTCATACATTAAGACCGGTCTTCGAACATCTCAAGGTTAATTACCAACCTTTTAACTTCCATGGAATAGTTTTCGAGAAATCATTTTTCTTTGGGTCATAGCACTAAACATCAAAAAGGATAGTAATAGCACAAATCAACTACAACTGAGTAGATGTACCTCTAAAACATATCAAAATAGCATATAAAACAAAAGTCCCTAAATCAAGGACATCAAATACTTCATTCAACTTATGAAAGAGTCAGGCTAAAAAGTTTTCAGGTTTCAATACAGTGTGATTAATACAAAAACAAATAAGGATAAAGGCTCAAAGGAGGTAGCAAGGAAAAAATAACTCGATGGGTCATTTAAGCTAAAGGTTAAAAACAAAGAGGGCTTTTATCATGTCAATAAAGCATGCAATTGGCAGGATCAAACATGTTTAGAGCAAGTTCTAAAGGTAATCTACATAGAGAAGTATCACATACAACAAAGAAAATAAATGACTATGAGATGCAGTCATATAGCTCAAGACCTCACATGTGCTTAAATGAAAATCTATCAAAACTCCATACATTGCCTCATCACTCAAACATCAGTTGTTGACTAAGTTTATGCAATTAACTTTTTCAATTAATTCACATGGTCCACTATCCTCTTGAGCTACCTAATCCAAATCCACGCATACAGCTCAATTATCCTTCCAACGACTTTAACAGAATCGTATGGTCAAATTCAAGGACAAAAATTTTAAAAATGGGACCCAAGTTAGCTACCAAAAGAGTCGCAACCATTCAAGTGTGTATCTCTCAACATCAACATCAATATCATAAACATCAGCATGCACATAATCTCAATCCCCTTCATACATAATATGAACATTGTCTCTAATGTTCAAGTAGTTAACAATCAAACACAAAGAGGGAAAAGAGGAAGAAGAAACTTCCCTAAAAAAGAATCGGCCAAGAACTCTTTGCCACCAACCACGTAAACCTTAAAGAAAACTCAAAACAACTCAAAAAATGCATTAAACTAGAAAGAAATGCAAAGGAAACAACGAGAAAAGAAGAAAAGGAAAACTACAGTCCTACTGAAAGACATACACTGTGATCAAGGAGGGGAATGCGAAGTGTCATGAAGAGACAATCTCTCCTCAGAATTATCCACAAACCTGGGCATATACAATTAGCTCGTTGTCCATTTACTTTGAAGGGGTTTTCAGTTTCTCGTTTTACCTCAAGGACCCCAAAAGGAAAGACTCGGATCACCTTGAATGGATCATACCATCTTGACTTAAGCTTCCCTTAAAAAGAAGAAGACTGGAGTTGTAGATCAATACCTTGTCGCCTACTTTAAAGTTTAAATGGAAGATCTTCTTGCCATGTCACTTCTTCATACGCTCTTTATACAACTTCGAATTGTTATAAGCATCGAAATGGAACTTTTCAAGCTCTAGAAGCTGCATAAGTCTCTTAGCACCTACAAAAGACAAATCAAAGTTAAAAAATTTGGTAGCCCAGTATGCACGATACTCTAACCCAACTGGAAGATGACAAGACTTGCCATACACTATCCTGAATGGTGACATGCCTATGGGTGTCTTAAATGCGGTCCTATATGTCCAAAGTGTATCATCTAGCTTTAAAGACCAGCCCTGCTTAAAAGCATTAATAGTGTTCTCTAATATTTTCTTTAATTCCCTGTTTGAGACTTCAACTTGTCCACTAAATTAAGGGTGGTATGGAGTAGCAATCTTATGGGTCACCCCATACTTAGCTAGTAATGAATCAAAAAGTTTGTTGTAAAAATGGGACCCCTCATTACTAATGATAGCCCTAGGTGTGCTAAAACGTGTAAAAATATTCTTCTTCAAAAACTTAACAACATCTCTAACCTCATTTGTGGGAAATTTCTCTGTTTCCACCCACTTGCTAACATTATCAACAACAACCAATATATATTAATTGGAGAAAGACTTAGGGAATGGTCCCATGAAGTCTTCGCCCCAAGCATCATAAACCTCGCAAACAAAGATGTTAGTCCCTGGCATGTCATGTCTCCTACCTGTCCCCTTTGACACCTATAACAAGAATTAAAAAATGCAAATACATCCCTAAATAAGGTGGGCCAATAGAAACCACACCCTAATACCTTATAAGATGTCCTAGATGCACCATAATGTCCCCTAGCCTCTCTAGAATGACAATGATATAACACAGAGGACATTTCTTCTTCAAGAATGTAGTGCCTAACAATACCATCCGCACAAATCTTGTAAAGCAAAGGATCATCCCAAAGATAGTGTCTTACCTCAGAAATTTTTTCTTTTGAGCATAAGAAAAATTGGGGGGATAGATATTACCAGGAAAGTAGTTCACATAGTTTGCAACTGCAAACCAAGGAGTGACTGTCATAACCATCAGATGCTTATTAGGAAAAGTCTCCTGAAGGACGAAAAGTCTCCTGAATGTCCTTCGTTGTTGCACTCTCTATGGCAACTTCATCTAACCTTGACAGGTAATCAGCTACAAAATTCTCGGTTCCCTTCTTATCCCTTAGCTCAATGTCAAACTCCTGTAAAAGTAACACCCAATGAATTACTCTTAGTTTAACATCAGGTTTTGTCATCAAGTATTTCAAGGTTGCATGGTCATTATACACAATCACTTTAGACAAAACCAAATATGAGTGAAACACACAACCGCCATCATCTCTATCTCTATGGTGGTGTAACGTCATTGTGCACTGCTTAGTTGCCTACTTGCATAAAAAATGGGATGAAAGGTGTTACCTCGTATTTAGCCTAAAACAACACACACTGCATAATTATTTGCATCACACATTAATTCAAAGGAAGAGACTAGTCAAGAGATATAAGAATAGGCGCAGTCACAAGCATATCCTTTAACAATTGAAAAGATGTCAAACATTTATCGTTAAAAGCAAATACAACATCTTTTTCAAGCAAATCAGTCAGAGGTTTAGCAATCTTAGAAAAATCCTTAATGAACCTACGGTAAAAACCAACATGGCCTAAGAAACTTCTAATGGATCTAACAATGTTTGGTGGTGGAAGTTTCTTAATTACATCATTTTTGCTGGGTCTACCTTTATACCCTTGCTAAAAATCTTGTGACCTAAAACAATGCACTCCTGGACCATGAAATGACAATTTTCCCAATTAAGTACTAAATGGGTCTCTTCACACCTAATCAATACTTTCTCTAAGTTATCCAAGCATGCATCAAATGAAGTACCAAACACAGAGAAGTCATCCATGAAAATTTCAATGTAAGATTCAAGCAAGTCAGAAAAAATAGCCATCATGCATCTTTAAAATGTAGTTGGAGCATTACATAAACCAAATAGCATGTGTCTATATGCAAATGTATTATAAGGACATGTAAAAGTTGTTTTCTCTTGATCTTCCAGGGTTATCGGAATCTGCCAATATCCACTATATCCATCTATAGCACAATAAAAGTCATGTCCAACTAATTTCTCAATCATCTGATCAATGAAAAGTAAAGGAAAATGATCTTTCCTGGTGGTATCATTCAACTTCCTATAATTTATGCACATTCGCCACCTAGTTACCTTCCTATTGGTTATTAATTCATTTTTTCATTTTCAACAACAATGGTGCCTTCATTTTTTGGCACCACTTGCATAGGACTAACCTAACCAGAATCATAAATGGGGTAAATAATACCTGCATCTAAAAGCTTTACTACCTCATTTTTCATTACCTCCTTCATGTTTGGGTTAAGTCTCCTCAGGGACTGCACCATCGCCTTGCTTCCATCCTCCATAACAATAAGATGCATGCAATCTATAATGGACCATCCAATGGCCTTCTTAAGGTCTCACATTACCCTTAATAGCTGCTCTTCCGTGGCACCTGACAAACAAGAAGAAATGATAACTGGTAAGTGCTCAGATGGGTTAAGATAAACATACTGCAAATGATTCAGAAGAGGTTCAAGGTCAAAAGAAGGAGGCTCTTCGATTAAAGGCTTCGTAAATAGCTTGGTTGGACGTTGGAGACGCTCATATGCTCTATAATGTGTCTAACAGGCCTGCTCCAACTCAACTCCAATATCCTTCAACTCTTATTGCAATTCTTCCCCTAACTCTTCGATCATTCTTTGTGCTCCCCTTCCAACAAACCAACACAAACAATAGAAGAATTATTAGCATCAGAAGAATGAATATCAATAAAATGATTGAACACATCAAACACTAGTTCTTCATATTGAAGTCTTAATATGAGCTTTCCATGCTGCACATCGAAGATGGCCCATGTAGTGACCATGAAAGGTCTCCCAAGAATGATAGGGATGTCTCTATCTTCGTCGTGTCAAGGACTAGAAAATTTACCGGGAAAATGAACTTCTCAACCTTGACCAACACATCCTCAATGACTCTCCTCGGATAAGTAATGGACCTATTTGCTAGTTGAAGCGAAACAGTAGTGGGTTTAGGCTCCACCAATCCTAACTTGTTGAAAACAGAAAGAGGCATTAAGTTAATGCTCCCAACCAAATCCATTAAAGTCCTATCTATATGCAAATCATCAATAACACAAGGAATAGAAAAACTATCTAGATCCTTAAGCTTCGGTGGCAACTTTTTCAACAATATGGTCGAACACTCCTCATTCAACTTCACCATGGCATACTCCTCAAGCCTCCTCTTATTCATATGTTTATCTTAGAATTTGTAGTTGGTTGTCCCTTTTACTTAGTACTTTAGGAATGCTTTGAGTAACCCTTTGACCTTTTTACTTTACCTTAATCCAAACCCCATTATAACCCAGGTAAAAGCCCTCTTTACTTATGATAGCATGTATTATATGTGGAGGAAAATTGGTGTATTTGCAAGCCTATAGTAGCGTAGTCTCTTAGAGGGAGTATTGAGTGAAACACTAACCCATCACATTCTTGAGAGATAAGAGTAAACACCATGAGAAAAGTTCATCTTAATTTTATGTTTACCTTTGATCAATGGTGTCTTCATTTGACTTTGTTCATGTGCACTGATGAAAAAATTATGATATATGTAGTAGCTTGATGCTTGAGTTGCCGATGTCTGAAGGATTGCATATACTTGATTTTCTTTGAAAATGAATTAATAGAATATTTTGGTTGTGTTTAAATTGCTTAAGGACAAGCAATAGTTCAAGTGTGGGGGTATATTTGATATGATTGAATTATCTTATATTTTCTTATGTATTTCTATGTGTTTTTAATCTTATTTTTAATATAAAATGCTTAATTTGTGTTCAATTTGTGTTAACTGCTAGGATGGATATGTTGATATATATTTGAGACCAAAAAGATAAGATTCTAAAGCAAATTGGAACACAAATATTTAACGAGGAAAAGACACAAAACGAAAAGAGATTATATCTTGTTGGTGGCATCATTAAACAAAAATGGAGACATGAAGAAAAGCTCACATGGTGAGGAGCAAAGCATGATATAGGTGGATAAATGTTGAACAAAATAGCAGCATGAAGGCATTAGCACAAGTTTAAAACGACATGCAAGCAGTTGGTTCAGTAGCCCAAAACGACAACAAAAAAGGAGCAAAACGTTAGCTTTCATATGTAAAATGCTAGCATTTATGTGTAAAACGCTAGCATATTACGCAACTGCAAAGAGAGGCAGGCAAAAACAAGAAATGGGAATAGTGTAAGTGGAGTGAATCATTTTTTGTCAAATAAAACGCTACAGTGAAAGGGGACAGTGAAGAGAGAGTAGTGCAGCTGGAGGCGGCTAGAGTAGATAAGAGGAGAAGGCTACGACAGTGAGAAGAGGGTAGCAAGGGTTTTCAGTAGGGATATTAATAGGGGCTGAATTATTTTTCCAAGAGGAGTCCCATGGAGGGGTAACAACCCGGGCCGATTCAGAGGTGACATTAATGTCGAAGACCCGTGTTAAGTATATTTTCTTGTTTTTATTATTTTTCTCTTATTAGAAATTGATCGTGAAAAATTAAAGGGGTTAATTATTTTACAAATTTTCCGCAAACTTATTTGGCACCAACAAAATAAAAATAATCAAAACCGAAATAATAAAAACACTAGAAATTTGGTAATGCAGTTCGGCACACCTTACCTACGTCTGCGAGGCCCTCACCTAGCTTAATCACTTTCACTGAAGTACAATAGTTTTACCCAAGGCTTTACTAAGCTGACACCACTCAAGCCTTGACACTATCTCTCAACCTCACGTCCCGTGAAAGATTTTCACACCCAATAGTACGACCACCTCGTACTAACCTCGTCAGAGAATTTTCTAACTACTTTCACTCAAAACAATAATAAATAAAAATAGCTCAAGTATTTAATCAACTGAAAATTAAATAACAAAAATAATTAGATAAGGAAAACTTTCCTATGAATTTATCTTCTTAAAATAATCATGTTGAAACTCTTCGCCCCTAGCTGATTCTTTCTTTGTAAAAACGTCTAAGTGATTCGTTAATTTATCACTAGTGCTCACTTCACGGAGATGACTTCACTGCTTTGCTCACAAATTAAGTTCACCGTGGCTCTAATCACACCCAATGTCATTCAGCTATGTTCCAAGATATACACTGCCGCACTCACTTCAATTCCACACACTCACGCACGTCAATACCCACTGCTGCACAGGAGATGAACATTAACACTCACAGCAGCTACACATATGGTCAAGGGTTTAAAAATCGGACCGGACCGGCCGGTCCGACCGAAAATGGTCAGAACCGGCCATGTGTCCGGTTCGGTTTTAGTTAATAACCCTTAAAATGAAAAATCGGACGGTCTATCAGAGAACCGGCCGGTTCTTATACAAACCGGTTATTTGATAACCGAATTAAGCCTCGTATTCTCTCCTCTCTTATCTCTTCTCACAGATCTGAGAATGCCTCCATCGCCGCTTCGAACTCCTCTCTTCTCTCTTCTCGGATGCCGCCATCGCCGCTTCTCTTTTCTGTCTTCTCCAGATCTGGCCATCTCTTTCATTTAGGAGCTCAAGTTTTGGAGATGAATATGAGAAGAAGAAGAAGAAGAAGAAGAAGAAGAAGAAGAAGAAGAAGAAGAAGAAGAAGAAGAAGACGAAGAAAAATGACAGGTCTGAGTAAGTAATCGAGTCTGGTTAGCTCTTAACTGTTTATTTTCGAAAATTTTGAGAAAGGAAAGTTCAATCTTTTACTAATGGATTGGAAAATCTTTTCGAAATCTTAATATTATGAAACAGAGATATTGTGACTGTTCAATCTTCTGGGTTTGGGTATTGTGAGTTTGTGACTGTTCAGGTTTATGTGA
>JAOQMR010086776.1:0-14492 GCA_027563865.1 Erythroxylum pelleterianum
GAACCTGAAGCTAGGCCAAGTATGCGCCAAGTAGCGCAAATCCTGGAAGGTGAAGTTCCTCTGCCTGAAATTTCATCGTTTGCCATTTCTTCCAGTGGCGTCACATTTAGAAATCATCAAGGGTTTTCTAACCCATCTTCTGTGAATAAGACATTCTCGTGCATATCTTCCATTGCAGGCTCCCAGCTTTCAGGAGGTAGATGATATATCCAGTTTCTTTCTACCTTAATAACTCGGCTATTTTCTATCTAACTACATAGTCAATTTTTGGTACTATTCATCTCTATTGTAAAATATATATAAAAAAAACTTTTCCAAAACTTTTTCCAATATTCTAATTACTCATAAGTATGTACATATGTAATGCAATTTCTATTTCTAATATGACAATCATATTGTGGTGTAACATGTAATTCACACACTTTCGTACACAGTCAAACAGAGAAAGGGACAGAGTCAATCATAGACCCTACCTTAATCATTGCCGCCAAACCATTTAATTTAGAAAATTTCAGTCCACAAGGCTTCTAGTGATGGTCAATGATGATTATTAATTATACACAATATTCCCTTTATATTTTACAAAAATTTTTTTTTATAACTCTATCACAAAAAAAAAATATCTTATCAATTGTTCAAAGTTTAGCCTCATCTAACTCACAATCAATATGCCTAACAAAATTTCTCGAGGCTGTCCATCTACCTAAATAGGTCCAACACTAAATAATAGTGAAAATACACAAATTGGCTTAATTTGTCAAATTATATTCATGATGTCTTTGATAGAATGCAAACTTGAGACTATAGCTAGGACTTAATTCACATGTTACAATTTTTTCCTTAATATTTGGTTTCACCTTCTATTAGTTGTTATTTATTTTGTTTCCATAATATTTAGACAAAATAAATTTTTATTTAATTATCAATATCGTTACACCTTTATTATCATAATTATTTATTTATTTATTTATATTTTATTTAAAATAATTATATAAGGAAAATCTTGTAAACTAATATTTATTTATTGATATATATTAAATTTTAAAACCAATTTTAATATTTATAAATAAATATTTGATACTTTAGACTTTTAATTTTATAAATAATTATTTTTAATATCATCATATGATGATATAGTATTGGATACTTAAATAATTAACTTATTATTAGTGGAAAATTATTAGTTTATATCCTAAAATCAATCAGTTGATTATAGTTTAGTAATATAATTATTTAAAGATATTCTTTATCTTATACCTATTAAATATATGATAAATTATGTAGGATATATGTATATTGTAAATGAAATTATGTTGAGAACATAACTATAAGATTCATATTGCATTTATGTATTATCTCTAAATTATTTTTAGCCATTTTTATATTAAGACTAGACATTGATAGAACATAAATAGACTAGCACACATTATGTTTCTTTCTTTTGAAAGTAGTTGATCTTATAAACTAAAGTATAAAGATACTTAAATAAATATGTGATTTTTTCTTAGAGAACAAGTTTACTGAACTATCTCCATATGAGAAATCCATTTAGAATATTACCTGGATGCCTATACAAATTCTCGTTATATAAGTGATTCTTTGATTTGAGATCTCTAAAGTATCTTATATAGAGACTGCTATATTTTAATACTATTTATGACTTATTCTAGTCAATGGTAGCTTAATTAGTAGTCACTGAATATAACATAAACTATATAGAAATAGGTAAGTGATCAATATAAGATTCATTACCCTAAAGAAATTAGGAATAATATTTCACTGTTCTAGATCAGTATTGATCCAAGAAATCGTTAGCCAAAGTGGAATGACACTTTTGAAAATAATTTTCAAATGTTATTAATAGAATCAATTACTAATAGTGAAGAACTAATATGATTAGACTTAAATAGATTAGAAATTATTTTCATACTTTATGTCTAATCAGAAGATTGTATGATAAAATAATTGAATTATAAAAAAGTTACATATGAAAAGGTTAGTCAAAACTACTTTGAAATTCCTAAATATTTGAGTGCCCATGATGCATTATTAGAGACCAATCTTGATTTATGAATATAAATTATTTAATTAAAGAATTAAAGATAAATTAAAGAAATTTAATTTATTTAATCCTAAATATGATTTAGGATTATCATTTATATCCATTGCAAACATATTTAGGAACTTAATGAGTCACACGCAAGTAACGATTTGAAGAGAGAAAAAGGTATTTTAATCAAATTGGACATAAAGAAATGAACATCACATGTAAAGATATTTAAAGTTTACCTTCTATTGGTCACTTACAAAAGTCTATGCATTCCCACTTATATTTAGATCTCCAACAAGAATGTTGAAAATGCAATGCCAAGATGAGTAATTTTCTCCCTCTACACAACCCAAGATATAAGAAACATCTTATTGTTTCCATCGTGACTAACTGTAGCTATAAAGCACCTCTAAGAAATGTCTTCAAAGAACATCCACCTAGCCCAATTATTTTCCTATATCTACTGAGAAAACCATACTTCAAAACACTAAATCTCATATAAAACCTTTTAAATATTGACTGTTTATATTGTTCATCGAGTTCGGATTGAATAATATATTGTCTATCTTTGTCACCTCGTCTTAACTCTTGCCCATAAGACCATAACTTGGCATAATAACCTTCTATAGATCCTTGTAGCATGACAATAACTTCCTATTTAGCCCTATAATATTGAGATATAGTCATGTGTAGTGCATATTTTCTTTGAAAATTATCCATCATCTTAGTAATTGAATGAGCATAATATGCTATAGAGTCCACATTGCAACAATTTGTAATATAAATGTTGGGATCCAACCGTGATTGAATCACGAGCTCAACAGAAAATTTTTTTATAGATTCCGAGCGGATCCTGATAATTAATTAAACTTGAATAAAACACAAATCGATTTAGAAATCGTACCTTGTTCATTTTCCGTTGAAAAATCTTTGAAACTTTTCTCTGATTGATTAATCACCAGCTGTCCAATTGTCCAACCTCTGATAGTATCCACAGAACAATTCCTAAATTGCTTTGAGAGGAAGAAGACAAAAAGTGCTAGCTTCTAAAAAGCTCTTTCCTTTAAATAGAAAAATCATGACAATCTTTTATTAAAATTAAATCTCTTTAATTATAATTAAAATGAAATTATAATTAATTTAATTTAATAAAATCAAATATCTCATATTTGATTCCTAAAGTTTCTCAAACTTTATAGTTAAGTCCATTTTAATTAAATTGATTTTTCTTTCACAAATTACTTTTTGATGTGTGACCCATTAGGTTTCTAATATATTGGAAATAAATTATAATTCTAATTCACAATTAGAATTAGATAAATTAAAACTCCTTTTAATTTATCTTTAATTCTTCAATTAAATAATTCACAATCATAAATCATGATTGATGTCTAGTAACATGTCATGATTATCAAAATATCGGTAATGTCAAAGTGATTGACTTAACCTGTCCATGCATGGCTATAATGTATATATAATTTAATCATTTCGTTATTTAATATTCTAATTAGACAGAGTATGGATTCAATGTCTACTCCTATCATCCAATCATGTTCGTTCTTGCTAATTAGTAATTGTTTTATAATTGAAATTTGAAAAATCCTTTTCAAATATCAATTCACTCTAGCCAGAGAATTCCATAAATCATTACTAATCAAGAACAACAGAATATTCTCTCTAATTACTCTAGAGTGACAAATCCTATATTGACTTACTCAATTATTTACATATGGTTTATACTGTATCCAATTACTACCGACTGAATTATCCTAGGACAATTCATATGTAGCATTAAAAACACAGTAATTCCAAACTAGATACCTTGGTAATCTTAAGTCTGAGGATTAATTATACAACCATCATTATGAGATAATCCATAGACACATAACTAATATTCCATAATTATGAGATAATCCATAGACACATAACTAATATTCCATGTGGAATTCTCATAACCGAGTCAGTTCAGTGACTTATTATCTAATAATCACCCACACATTAGTTTAAGTATCCCTATAATTTAATTTATGAGATCAATTACTTTCTTTATAAGAAGGAAACATAATGTGTGCTAGTTTTACCGTTCCAACAATATCCAGTCTTGATGAAACTACAACTAGGCACATTTAAGAATAACACATAAGTGTAAATTGAATTTCATAATTATGATTTCATCATAATTTCAATTACACAGTACTTATTCCAAGAATTTTATCTTTAGTATTAATACATAAAGTATTAATTAAATTAATACATAAAGATAAATAAAGCCTTTTCATTAATTCAAAATAATGTCATATATTAATTTGCATCCAATTGATTGGCTGCAAGGGCATAAACTAACAATCTCCTACTTGTACTAAAGCCAATCCCCTATGAATCTAATACCATATCTATTGTTGTCCTTTGAAATTTTTTTTAAATAAATAAGCATGATTAGATTAAATTTTGGGGTCTTGCTAGATTAATGTATGTTGGAATTAATTAGCTTGCTAATGTGAATGAGGTTATATGACATAGGTTAATTGAATTAAGGTTAAGGTGATAAGTTTCATGAGGGGCATTTTTGGGAGATTACTTAAGTGGGAAGGCTTTAAGGTATTGAAGGAAGGGCAAAAATAAGAAGATAAAATTTGTTGTCTTGCATTTTAGAAGCCAAAAACGTGAATGAGAAAAGAGAGAAGAGAGAAGCACGAAAAAGCGAGAAAGAAGAGAAAAGAAGGGAAGTCAGCTAGGTTTCAATGTTTCTTAGTTTTAAAGGGAGATTTTGAGAGTGTTCAAGTAGGAAAAAAGAAGAGGAAAATTAGAGCTTCCATTAGAGCCAAGAAGCTCATTGTTTAGTAAAGATTCAAGGCAAGTTTATGTTAAATCTTTTGGATTTTTAGAAGTGTTTTGGTTCAAAAAGCTTAGAAATTGCATGGGTATAAGTATTCTATGATCAATTTCATGCATTTAGTTCTTTGAGTTTTCCAATTTGAATGTCTATTGATTTGAGATTTTTGTCAATGTTGAAGAAAATCAAGAGAAGAGGAGCAAGAAGAGAGACATCCTTGAACAAGTTTTCAAGCAAGGAAATTAAAGTGGGTGACATTTTTATAATTGAGTTAATAAGCCATTAAATTTTCTTCAAATAAATGGAAGTTAATAATTTCCAACTACCTTGATAATGTGCATTTATTGTTCTTTAAAAATGCTTTGAGAATGTGCCATATGATTCTATATGTGAATTTTTATGAATGACTTATAAGCTGATATGAAAATGTTTTCAAAGGGCTATATGATTGGTATTGTAACATCCCGTTCCCATACCAAGGGTTAGAACCCTAAAATACGGTACATGTGAGATCAATTAGAGATTAGGAAAAATGCAATTTTCATGCTCATGCATACTGTTAGCATACACACATGGGCATTTGAATTTTTGGCACACATTAAAATGACTATACATGCATTCATTGACATTCCAGGTAAAAATGAATTGTAATGTAATATTATTGAGAACTGTGGTTTGACTTGTATTGAAAATTAGTTTGGAGAGTATATTTATGGATTTAGAATTTTGGGAAAATTCTTAAAAATTTGGGGTAATTTTTGGACTAGAAAAAATGCCAAGTGGCAAGACAAATAATAAATGGTAGTAGAATTTACTATAAAATGATAATGAAAATTTTTTATAAATGATTTTTGGATTTGTTGACAAGTGTCAATGAAAATTAGGAGACAATTAGAATAGAAATTAGATTAAAGTTATAAGAATTAAACATGTGACAAGTGGCATGTGTCACTTGCCAAACATTGCCTTAAGTCCACTAATCGATAAAATTTTAAAACCCCCCCTTTTGTTTGTCTCCCACGATGCTTTAAGTTAAAAGAAGCTTAGGGTTTTGTTTTTGGCTCTCTCCATCTTCCTCTTCGTGGCTCTTCTTCTTCTTCTTCTTCTTCACTCAAGAGCTTCCTTCTCCAAGTCATAAGGTTGAATCTTTCTTCCCTCCATCCCTAGCCACTTAAATACTTTATTATCTCCACCTTGTTACTAAAAGACCCAACCTATTCCTTCATGAAATTTAATGATCATGGAGATGAAAGAGTTAGGGTTTAATGGTGATTTAGAAGATTTTGAAGCTAAATCAAGTAAGTCATGTTTTAATTTTATGGGTTTGGTTAAATGAAGCATTTGTGATGATAGTTAGAGGTTAATATCATGAAATGGTGTTTTGAGTATGTGGGTGTCGTGAATGGTGAAGGGTGTGTAAATTTCTTGCTTTTATTGATGAGTAATGATTTTTAGATTTTTTTGATGGATTCTAGAAGTGGTATATTAAGTAAATTCTTTGGATTTGAAGAAAAAAAGAAACAAATTTACTGATAAATACTTGTTTGGTCAGAAAGTACTAGGAATATTCTGATCTTTGATTAGTATCTAGTCAACTTGTATGCTATTAGACTAAAAAAAGCTATTGATACATTTTATGACAGTTAAATCTGACATTATTTGAGTATGTAAATATTAATTGTGTAAGTGCTCGAACTGGACAACTACCAATATTAGATAAATGGACTTCATTGTTTGAATCATATTCCCTAGACAAGCATTCCTGTAGTGCATTCCTTTCTTCTGGATAATCTCCTGTCACAAACCATGTCATCCACATATATAATAAGAGCAGTGATTCGACCTTACCTTCTTTTTAATAATAAAGTGTCATCAAAATTGCTTTAATGATATCCGAAAGTTATCATAGACCTTGAGAAAATTCTAAACCATGCTTTTGGAGACTACTTGAGCTCATGCAATCATTTATTCAATCTACTAATCTTTTAACTATGTCTTTTTGCTACCATTCAACTTAGTGGAAGTTCTATATAGATTTTTTTAGACAAGTCACCATGAATTTTTTTTTTACATTGAACTGTTTCAAAAGCCAATCCAAGTTTGCAGCAATAATACTCTAATATTATTTTAGCTATAAGAGCAAATGTCTCCGTGTAATCAATCTCATAGGTTTGGGCATACCCTTGTGCTGCCAATCTTGCTTTGAACATTTCAATTATTGCATTTGCATTGTACTCTACAGTGTAAAACCATTGGCATCCCAATTTTTATTCTTTTGTGAAGTGTTCATTTCCTCATTCATTACAAATCTCTACCTTGGAACATCTAGAGCTTCTTGCACACTATTAGGAATAGCTGCAACAAATAATTGATTTACAAATGACTTATTTGATAAACACATTGGCATCCCGAGTTTAATTTTTTTGTAAAGAGTTCATTTCTTCATTCATTATAGCTCTCTACTTTGGAACATCTAAAGCTTCCTATACACTGTTAGGGATAGCTGCAACAATTAATTGATTTACAAATGACTTATTTGATTGTAAAAAATTATTCTTTGACACATAATGACTCGTGGGATATTTTACTTGAAATTTCAGGTTCATATGTGGGCTTAGGAACGCCTCCGGTAAGAAGATCTAGTAGTTGTTTTTTGAGTGGCTCAGGGTCAGGAATACGAACATCTTTAATGAACGATTGATGTGGTATATTAGCGAGAGTCTCAACTTCTACATTGATGGACCAACATTCTCCTTTTAGTATTCCCTTCTTGTTCAATATCCTTTGGTTTAATAGCCTCTTCCTGCTCCTCTTTATGTTCCAACTAATTATTAGCACCATCATTACCATATGAAAAATGACAGACACTTTTGCACTCTGCCTGAAGTTCATAATCAATGGTTTGAATTTCCTTCTGGTACTCCCTCTAAAGTTCAGACTCAGAGAAATACATTGTATCTTTATGGAAGACTACATCCATTATGAACATACATTTAGTTGGAGGATGATAACACTAGTACCCTTTTTGGTTTGTCACATACCCAATAAAAACACATCGCAAGGCTTGTGGAGCTAGCTTGTTGCATTGATATTTATAAATATGCGTAAATGCTACATATCTAAAAACATGAGGAGGCAAATTTGGTATCAGTATAGTAGCTACAACATTAGTTAGAACTTGAAATGTTGTTTGAAATTCAATAGAGCATAAGGGAGTTTGATGAATCAAATAAATAACAGAAGAAAAGACTTCTCCCTAATAGGTCAATATCATATGAGCTTGAATTAAAAAGGCATGAATAACTTCTAGTAAATCTCAATTTTTCCTCTCACTTACCCTATTCTATTGAGGTTTATCCATACAAGTTGTTTGATTAATAATACCTTAATAATGTTTCAATTCAAAGCTCTAGTATTCTTCACCACTATCATTCCATGGAACTCGAACATGTGCATTGTATTGAGTTTGAATGATCTTATGAAATTTTTGGAACAATAAATTCACTTCACTCTTGGATTTCATTAATTACAACCAAGTCAATAAAAGCAACAAACCAATAAGACCCACCTAAAGTTGGAATTTTAGATGGACCTTGTACATTAGATTGAATAAACATAAAGCGCAAGGGACTTTTATTTAACACTTGCGGAAATGAATTTTGATGACATTTTGCAAGTTCACAAATATCACAACAGAAATTAGATACATCAATTTTTTTCAAACAAATTAGGAAATACTTTTTTGAGATACCTAAAAGATGCATACCCCAAATGTCGATGCCATAACTAGAGTTTAGCTTCTTCTTTTTTCAACTTTTGAATCATCCATCAAAAAAACTTGATGCAACTTGTCTAAACTCCTTAATGTTAGGTTCAGATGATACAACTTCCCTCTCCTAATACCACAACCAATCGTCTGTTTTGTTTGGATGTCATTAAAGAGAAAAAAATTATCTTAAACATTATAATGGAAGATAAGGCTACTTTTATTTGAGAAACACAAAAGAGGTTATAATACAAGGATGGAACAACCAAAACATAATCTAAATTTAGAGTATTAGTGAGAGTTAAAGGCAATGTCCTAAGAACTAGGGCTTCATCACCATTGGCAGTAGAAATTTTTTTTATAAGGGCTCTTTGAGTTCAATAACCTATCTAGAATCAAAGGCTATATGCTTTGTAGCACCAAAACATTAGTAATCTTAAGACCATTATCTGTAGCTGCTACTAATGTCGAATTATTCTCAACAACATCATCATTGTTTATGGTCTTAAGAAGCAATTGGAGTCTTCTTGGAATTCTTCTTTCGGGGTGCTCGATTATGGTCCCACCAATCTGGATATCCTATAAGTTCATATCAGCGATCTTTAGTATGTTTAGTTTGGCTGCAATGAGTGATTATGTATGTATACTTTTCACCACCAGCGATTGTCTTTGGTTTGTTCCCAACCACCATAGCAATAGCTTCAAGGTTTCCAAATTCTCCTTTCAACGTTTCACGGCATATTGCATCTCGTCCAATTAATGCATAACATTCTTCCATAGTCAGAATTGATTCCTTCCTTAGAATCTCTCCACAAACCGGTTCAAACATCATCTCAACCTATTAGGAATATATGCACCCTTATTCGTTTCAATCAACTTTTGGTATGCTTCAACATCTTCAGGATCCTTTATGACAATTTTGTCCTGATGATCCAGTTCTTGAAATATTTCAGTTAACTCTCCAAATTATTGAGAGAGAGGTCTTCCATTTTATTTTGCAGTGAATGTCTTTTGGTTTAGGGAAAAAGACTACAATTCATCACTTCCATTATGGAAGGCTTTTACTAGTGCACTCTAGATTTCACAGGCTGTGGGTAATCGTAAGTATCACTTCATAATCTCTAGACTCATAGACATCAGCAACCATCTTTTAACTTTTTTATTTTAGCATACTACTTCTTTTCCACATCTTCAAATTATGTAGGTGGCTTTGTTTTGCCATAAATATAAGAGAGTTTCCCTCTTTTAGCAATATACATCTCCATCAGTTGTGACCAAACATCATAATTTGATTATAAAGAATAATGCATGCATTAAATACTTCTTCATATTGAACAACAATAGGAATGGATTTTGATCCAGATTCATTTTGTTTTTCACTCATTTTCAAAGGTTTTGTAAGCTCTGATACCAACTTGATAGATGAGAAGTAGAAGAAAGAAAATACTTATGTTTTTCATTCTTTTCTCTAAAAGTACTAATTATTATGTACAATAAGGGAAGAAATCCCAACAATTAATCCTACATTAGAAATCAAAATTCTAAGAATTATTTACAGCTTTACAATCCCAATAATTATGTAGCAAAAAATTCAATTAAAATTATATAGGTTAAAAATTTATTGAGCAAGTTAGTAGCAAAAATAGTTAAATTTGACCTATAGTCAACATATTGAGTTTGAATTGGTTGGAGTTGAGTTCAGGGGTGGACTCAAACTTAGAGAATTAGTTCAACCTGACTCAAAACAACCTAAGTTATTTTAATAAAATAACATTGTTTTGGTATAATTAATTATAAAGATATTATTTTGTCTTATAAATTCTTCAATATATTAATCAAATAATATTGTTTTAATCAATTATATCAAAACAATGTTGTTGTAACTTCAACTTAAATTCAATTGAGATTCAGGTCAAATTTGTACCATAAAAAAGGAGGTCAAGTCAAATCTGAATCATATCAAATTTGTACCATAAAAGAAGGTCGATGATAAAGCAAACATACGCAAAAGGCAGGTGAATTGTGTGTAAAAAATAATTTGCAAGATACTTTCAAATTGATAAGATCTTACTAAACAAAATAAATTTATAAATATAAGGGTCTTATAAACTCTCAAAGGGATCTTGTTAACGTTGAAAATGAAAGGAGCTTGTTAATTGAAAGTAACCTGCTAACGCTCAAAACGAAAGCAGCCTATTTAATTAATAGGAGCCTGCTAGCACTAAAAAAGAAAGGAGTATGCTAGAAGATAGAATCATGTTAAATGAAAGGAGTCTGTTAAACGATAGGAGCCTACTAAACAATAAATCATGTTAAAACACTTTAAAACAGAAGACGCCTGTTAAAATTAAAAAGAACGTCTTGCAAGTTGAAAACAGAAAGAGCCTATTATAAAAGTGAAGGAGCCACTTGCAAATATAAACACAAACACTATAATGCGGAAATTTAAAGTTAAAAAGAGAGAGATAATGATACAGTCGATTTATACTAGTTCAGCTTATAACCCAAGCCTACGTCTAGTCCCCAAGTATTCAACTTAAGTGTTTCACTAAAATTTCAAGTAGTAATTTGACAAGTCTCTTAACTCACAAGCATATATTCTTCAAGATTTTTCAATCTTTCACACTAGTAGTACTTAACTAGCCTCTATAAGCTCTCAACAAATGAAAAGTGATTTGCTCGATATAAGCTTCAATGATTTCTCTTAAGAGGAATTTTCACTTTCTAAGACATATCAAATATGATAAAGGTATGAATTTTAAGAGTATTAATGCCTTTGATGTATTTCAAAAATCAATCTTCTTAACTTCTTGTTCGCAACTGCAATGACTCTTTCTTAAATAGACATTTCCTTCAACTAACGGTTGCTTCATTTCGATTCTGAGTTAACTTTGTGTCTAACGAATTTTCGATATTATCTCTGCTAAAATCTTCCAATATTTAGACGTTAAGAAATAAATATGACAATGTCTTTGAGCTAATTGACGAAATATATGATTATCATTCTGGATATTGTACAATCATTTATAATAAGGTAAGATCATTAACAAGATTCTTGCTAGAAAGGAAGCATTATTTTTATTATTTTATTTCCTTTTAAGAATTATATCATTGCCTATATACAAGGAAATAAATCTAATTTAAATTTTGAAATATTATGTAGCTATCATAAAAATATTAATAATAAACCTTGAGCTAATAGTCAAGTTAAATCTAAATCATCTCATTGTCATCTCTAGATTGGATCATGTAGGTTCTTCTCTAACATAACTTGATATCAATTACCCGACAATTTGTTCTTTCCAATATTTGACCCAGAATAGGGTTCTTAAGTTTTTGAGGTTTCATAAGCTGATAAAAAGACAAGCAAAGAGTATATGTTACAATAAAGTGGCGCTTAATCATTGTTAGACTCTCCCCTGTAGCATTTCTTTGCAGGCTAATTGGAATGTTCCAATCCGAACATAGACAACAAACAAGCTCTTGAGACCTGAGACTCTTATACTGGTATCAGGTTACAGAGAGGACTTAGCTTTGTTCTTCTGTGTAGACCTCAGTATTGGGCTTGGGCACTTGATTAAACTTTGACTAGGTCCGGGGAGTTGTTGTTTAAAGCCTACTTCTTTTGAAGTCAGTTTTTGAGGTTGAATAAAACAATACTTTTTCATTTTTAGACTATAATTGTATATAGATAGTAACGAATCAGGATTATTAATTATTAGATTGACTTGATTTGATCTTTCAATAATGGCTTATGTTCAGTTTGAATTTTAGTTAATATTTGTTTAAATTATTTAAATAATATTAATTTAATCTTAAGTTTTAAATATTTTATAGTAAAAGATGCAAATTGTTCTAATTATCGCATTAGTTAAATTTAATTAACTTAAAATTAATCTGCTGAACCATTTACTATCCTTACTTGTGCATTGCTTCATGGATTGTGACAAAGAGAAAGGAATTGTGTTGTAGTGTCTAATATTAAATTCTGAAAGCTGTAATGACATAGACATAAAGAGAAGAGAAAGACGTGTTAAACGAGATATGTGCCATGCCATCCAAGACATTGACCACTAATGTTTTCCAGACAACTTGCTCAAAGCAGCGTTATACATGGGGCAAGGGTTGGGCTGGTATTTATAGTCATTAAAGTTGTCTAAAATACCTTTAGATACTAATAAATAATTTAGATATTATTACTCTTAATAGTTATGGCTAGCAATATTGAATTTTATTGACTTTTCTTGAAATTCGGTTTTTTATTTTAAAATAATAACATATTTTTATAGTATTATTATATAAATCTTTCTATTTAGTTTTATTTATCTATAATTCTAAAATAGGATATTATAATTTAATAATTTTAACATGACATTATTTTGATATCACTAATTAAAACAAAGTCGTTTTGAATTATAAATTTAAAATTTTATAATTTAAAATGATATCGTTTTAATAATATTAAAATAACATCATTATGATTACGATGAATTGATTTAAACCTTTCCAGTGAACTTTCCAATTTAAGCTTATTTTAAAATTTGGTTAGCTTAGAATCAAGTTGAAATTGTCATTTTTAAAATAACTTTGTTCTCAAATATATTAATCTTCGTCATATCTATTAGTCAGAAGTATAAGGTTAACTAGGAGTTACTAACAAATTAGATAGAAAATAAGAATTCAAAAACCACTTATTATCATTAGACTAGTCATACTCAAGTTGAAATTGCTCAGTGATTGCTTGGATTACATTCAATTCACAAAATAGCTAATCAGCTTATTGTCCAGTAGCTCATGCAATTGGACCACCCTACACAAGTTTGACCAATATAATTTATTTCATAACTTTTATAGAATTTATTATTAAAATAAGAATAGTTTATACATATCTTGTTCATAATTAATTACCTAATAATTTATATTAAAATAATTAAAAGATTCATTTGACATTAAATTCCATCCCTCGACCAGAAATGTCGACCGGTTTTGTTTTTATATTCAGGATATTCTCCATCCGTTTATGTACAGTTAAGAGCTTGCGAACCTCAAACTTGTATCACATAACTGGCTTTTAGAACTTTTCTAGTGGTTGGAAGAGATTGGCTATGTTGTCCAAGCTTTTAATTCTTCTGGTGTCTCACATTACCTTGGTGGCTGTTGCTCAAGACCTCAGCTTCATCTATAATGGCTTCAAGTCAGCAGCCGATCTAAGCCTTGATGGTGTAGCTAGTTTCACCTCCAATGGCCTTTTGATGCTCACAAATGAAACCAAGCAAGAGCAAGGTCACGCCTTTTATCCAAAACCAGTAACCTTCAAGACCTCTTCTAACAGTTCTGCTCTCTCTTTCTCAACCTCTTTTGTCTTTGGTATTGTATCTGAATATCCTAAACTCGCTTCTCATGGACTTGCTTTTGTAATCGCCCCTACTAGAATCCTGTCAGGTTCTCTTCCAGGCCCTTATATTGGTTTGTTCAACGAGACAAACAATGGCAAAGACACTAACCATGTTTTTGCGGTTGAGCTTGACACAGCCGTTTGGCAGGAGTTCAATGATATTAACGACAACCACGTTGGGTTCGATATAAATGGTCTAAGATCTGTTAAATCGACTCCGGCAGGTTATTATGCTGATCATGGAGGTAAGTTCACGAACTTGAGTCTTACCAGTGGCAAACCAATGCAAGTTTGGGTGGATTATGATGGAATAAGGATGCAAATTAATGCCACTTTAGCTCCAATTCATGTTGATAAACCAACTACACCAGTTCTATCTTTGGACTATGATTTGTCACCAATCTTAAGTGATACCTCGTACCTTGGCTTCTCATCAGCTACTGGTGCT
>JAOQMR010086785.1:0-14492 GCA_027563865.1 Erythroxylum pelleterianum
TTGTTTAATTGCCTGCAAGACGAATGACACTGAGATGCAAACTGTAGCTCTGATAGGAAATTATCTTCACAGGATGCAGCCTCCTCCGACTTGCACTTGTTATATTCGGTGTCCGACGGAGAGACAGCTGCATAGTTTCCAGGAAAACGTTAACGTATCTAATCAACTTTATTTGCAAATCCATATGATATGTTTGTCAAAGGATAAGGATCAATATATATATATATATCTTATTATTTGGTTTTAAAATTTTTCGATAATTGGACATCAAGATAATGTTCATGATGAGTTCAAAATTCAAATCCATGTTAATTGAATTAATTAATTGGGCAATAACAACTGGCTTGTGATGTGACTAAATAACAATTCTTGTTCAACTTAAATTTTTAGGATAATAGTTTAAGTGTGATAGAACTCTATCTTAAGTTGTAGTGTGTATATATCACGATTGTAGTGTATTACGTGTGTGATAGTTAAGATACATACTGTTGGATTTTTGTGGATAGGAGATAAGAGATTTTGACATTTTGTTTTGCGTGTGAGTGAAGAGTTCTTGCTGATGAGTATCGTGGATGTATTTATCAATGGTAGAGGTGGATTTGGTGTGGTGTTTTATCTACGGTGTAGTGGGCATAAATTGATTTATGGAAAAATTATAGTTGAAGTCGTGCATGTGTTCTAATAAAAAAAGACACTGTGGTTTTACTTCTGATTTCCAAGGGTTGTTCTTCTAGGATTGTGCGTAAAATATACATGGTGCGTGTAGTGCCTCATATGGTTTAATTGGAGTTGGTGAAGCTGGTCAATGAACTTTCATCTGGAAGATAGTTGACCACTGCGTGCATGTTTCTTCTGTGTGTCGTTGGTTAATTGAGCAGTTGTGGTCTTATTCTAAAGCTGGCATGAATAAGTCCAACTGGTAGATAATTATTCAGATGTATTTCAAGAAGTTGAAACTATATATAAGTTCTTCTTTTATCTCAAGTATATCATTATTTTGTTCTTAGTTAATTGATTACTTGAGTTATTTTCTATATCAAAAGTTGTTTAGAAAAATCCTCTGTTGAGGTTAACATGAGTTAGTCGTGCTATTGGAAGTGAAATTCTTTCACAAGAAGTGAGGTTGAGAGATAGTATCAAGGGTTGAGTAGTATTGTCTTAGTAAAGCCTTGGGTAAATCTATTGTACTTCGGTGAAAGTATTCAGCTGGGTGAGGGCCCCGCAGACATAGGTAAAGTATGTCGAACTGTGTTACCAAATTTTGGTATTGATTTGTTTAATTTCATACTTATTTTTCTGTTTTTGTTTAGTACATAAGAATTAATAGTTACTGATACAATTACTTTATATATAGTAACCGATAGATATAGTTATAAGTAACTGTAGTAGAACCTTACAAGTAACTACGGTCAAATCGAAGACTTTGCGAAACTACTACATTCTATGATTTTTCAATTGGTATCAGAGCAAGGTCAAAGATTTAGAACTTGGTACATCAAGTTGGTGCAGATCCAGGTTTTGCAATTATGGCCATAAGAGAATGAGCATTAATTATCAGGCCACCGCGTTGGAGGGTTCCAATTATCCTGCATGGAAATCATGGATAAGAGTCTTTATTCAAGCACAGAGAATAAGAGCATGGAACTCGATGTTACATGGTTGGAAACATCTGATGATTACTGACGATAAGGGAGAGACAGTTTTAAAAGATCCATTTGAATGGACAAGAGCCGAAGTAGGAAAAGCACTTGGAAACTCATAAGCATTGCACGCAATTTTTAGTACTATTGATGAAGGACAGTTCTCAATGATATTAGCCTGTGAATCGGCTAAAGAAGCATGAGGTACTTTGCAGACTATTTATGAAGGTAGCATCAAAACTTCAAATGTTAGCTATGAGATTTGAAGAGCTGAAGATGGATGAAAATGAGACTATTGGGGACTTTCATGAAAGATTGCACGATATAGCGAATAAGACATATCAACTCGGGAAGAAATATTCTAATCTGAAGCTAGTCAAGCAGACGTTGAGATCACTACCTCCAAGATTTATTCCAAAAATTGCAACAATCGAGGAGGCTCATGACATCAATGACTTGCCTTTGGAGAAGGTAATTGGAATTCTTACAAATTTCGAAATGAATCTTTTAAAGGGTAAACAAGAAAGAAACAAAGGATTGTCACTACAGGTTGAAATTGAAAAAGGTATGAATGATGTAGAAGATGAATCCGATGAGAATTAGGATATGGAGCTATTTACACGAGAGTTCAGTAAGTGGCTGAAGAGAGTGAAAAAGGGCAGACCTAAGTTTAGGTAAAACGGTTGGAGCTCATCGAACAACAACTTCAAACAACAAGCCAAAGCTCAAAAGGGAGAAAGAAATGTAAAGAGAATTCAATGGCATAAGTGTCAAGGCTTCGGACATGTTCAAGCGGAGTGTGCTAACATCTTGAAGAAGAGAAAAGGGAAATCCTATACGAGCACTTGGAGTGATAACGAACCCAGAAGTGAAGAAGAATTTGTAAATAGTGTTGTGTTAGTTACTTTGTACAGCAAAAGTCCAGTTACTTGTTTAATAGTAACCGAGAAGGAAGTAACTGAAGACTAAAAGGTGAGTAAATCGGGAAATTTCGGAAAAAAATGTAGACGATTCAACTCAAAGCTCAATCTCAGATTATGACATTGATGACAGTACTTCAGATGATAAAAATGAAGGTATTTATGAACCCTATGAATTAATGTACGAAAAATGGGTGAAAGCATGTAGGAAGAATGAAAGGTTAAAGGAAGAAAACTTCTTTACGAAGAATACTATTCAAGATTTGGAGAAGAAATTGATGTCAAGTTTAGATGAGCTTGGTGAAGCTAACTGAAACTAGTAAGTACCGAAAAGGGATTGAGGATGTTGAATGGAGGTACAGAAAAGTTTGAAAAGTTAATAAAAATTAGTAAGGTTAAAGGGAATCTTCAAGGCATTGGCTACAAAGATGACTGGTCTAAGGTGAATGATGAAAAATATGACATATCCAAATTTGTCCAAGAAGAAACTTCGAAGAAGAATTGAAGGTTTGTACCCGCATGTCATTTTTGTGGAGTTATTGGGCTCATAAGGCTGAGATACTACTAGATGTTACAAATGATGTTTCAAAGGGGTCAAAACCGAAAATCTAGGTACTCTCCATTAAATTTCTAGCAGCAGCCCATGGTACCGAAGCATACTTAGATTAAAAAGTGTCAATTACAAGCACAAAAACGTAGTGAAGGAAAAACAAATTTTTTTTACAGATTCACAGTTAGTTACTTCTTTTAAAGAAACTTGTCAGACAAAGGACAAGTCAGTTATTTCAGAAGAAGAAACAGATGACAAAGATAATATGACGAGGAATAAGGCCAGGTTTGAATTTTTTCGAGAGGCACAGGGACTGTGTGTTTACATTTTTGAATTATTTTTTTGTGTTGTTTAAAAATGAAACTAAAAAAAAGAGATTTGTCTTCTTTAGTTCTTTAGTTTTTATGTTGCCATTGTCGTCCCATCTTTAGTAATTTACATTGTGACTTCTATTTGGCTCCACCGAAGACTCTTTAGCTCTCTCATCAGTGTGGGTCTCTCTCTCTCTCACTACACTGGCAACACTCATCTTTAATTGCTTAGGTTTATGAATTTGATTAGTTTTATGAAGAAGGAATAGAAGTAGGTAATGATATTTTGCATGTGTATTGACTGGTGGTAAATTGTCATCTTGGAGTGCTTACAATTCTTCCGCTGAACCTACTACTGTTTTTTATGTTTCTTTATTTGCTAAGATTGATTATGTTGAAGGAATTCTTTGTTTTGACAATGTTTTGTCCCAAGGGGGAGACATCATATTGTTTTTGGTGACTGTTTCATTCATGGGGAGATTAACTATTCGTTGTGCTTTTTGACATCTTTTTGTCCCAATGGGGAGATTGGATTTGTGCATTTGATGGTTATATGTCCAATTATCTCATTTAGTGGGAGTTTTGACTATGTGACAAACAATGCCAAAAATGAGGAGATTGTTAAGATATATGGTATATATCTTATTATTTGGTTTTGACATTTTTCGATAATTGGACATTTAAGATAATGTTCATAAGTTCAAATTTCAAATCCATGTTAATTGAATTTAATTGGGCAATAACAGTTGGCTTGCAGTGTGACTAAATAACAATTCTTGTTTAACTTGGTTTTTGGGGATAATGGTTTAAGTGTGATAGAACTCTATCTTAAGTTGTAGTGTGTATACATCACGATTGTGGTGTATTACGTGTGTGATAGTCAACATATGTACTGTTGGATTTTTGTGGATAGGAGATAAGAGATTTTGTTTTGCGTGTGAGTGAAGAGTTCTTGCTGGTGAGTATCGTGGATGTATTTATCAGTGGCAAAGGTGGATTTGGTGTGGTATTTTATCTACAGTGTAGTGGGCGTAAATTGATTTTCGAAAAAAAGACACTGTGCATATGTTCTAATAAAAAAAAGACACTGTGGTTTTGCTTTTGATTTCCAAGAGTTGTTCTTCTGGGATTATGTGTAAAATATACATAGTGTGTGTAGTGTCCCATATGGTTTAATTGGAGTTGTTGAAGCTGGTCAATGGGTTTTTAACTAGAAGATAGTTGAGCATTACGTGCATGTTTCTGCTGTGTGTCGTTGGTTAATTAAGCAGCCGTGGTCTTATTCTGAAGCTGGCATAAATCAGTCCAACTAGTAGGCAATTATTTAGATGTATTTCAGGAAGCTGAAACTATAGGGAAGTTCTTCTTTTATCTCAAGTATATCATTGTTATGTTCTTCGTTGATTGATTACTTGAGTTTTTTTTAATCAAAAGTTGTTTAGAAAAATCCTCTAGCGAGGTTAACTCGAGTTGGTTGTGTTATTGGGTGTGATATTCTTTCACGAGAAGTAAGGTTGAGAGATAGTATCAAGGGTTGAGTGGTGTCGGCTCAGTAAAGCCTTATGTAAATCTATTGTACTTCGGTGAAAGTATTAAGCTGGGATAGGGCCCCGCAGACGTAGGTAAAGTGTGTTAAACTACGTTACCAAATTTTGGTGTTGATCTGTTTAATTTCGTATTTATTTTTCAGTTTTCGTTTAGTACAGAAAAATTAATAGTTACTTATACAATTATTTTATATCTAGTAACCAATAGATACAGTTACAAGTAACTGCGGTAGAACCTTACAAGTAACTGCAGTCAAATCAAATAGTTTACGAAACTACTACCCTCTACAATTTCTCAAGTAACATGGAAAAGCAGGCCAAAGCAATCCCAATGGAAGAGTGTAAAGGAGAGGTTATACATTATCAAAAGGGTAAACCATGACTAGTGGCAAATTGCCTATCACAAAAAGAAAAAGAAAAAAAAAGGTTTCACTGCCTCTTGAGTGCTTATTAGGATTAGAATATGGAACGTTTGATTCTTTGACATAGTCTCAGAGTTCTCTAATTCCAGATACTGAAAGATCTCTACAAGTTAGAAAATTTTGAAGAATGAGAAGTTGATTGGAAGTTATACCTTGAAGGTTTGAAGATCTCGTTCTTCAAGATTCTCTGAAGCTGTCAAGATGCTAACGGTAAAAAGTTGATTTTAGAGAATAGTTACAATCGTTAATGTATGGAAGGCATCATAGCAGTCGCATTTTTAACTAGTGCATAAGTACGTGATTTGTAAAGAGAGTATATGTGTGTAGAATACGTATCATATCTGTTATTCATTCATCTGTACATTTATACAATTGGTGGTTCAATATTGATCATACATGTGTTATTTGGTACAGAGTAAATAGAAGGGTTGAGATCCCTTCTGTTGTAATTGAATGTACATCCTTGCTTATCCCAGTTAGCATTTGTTATTGAAAATATCTGTTGTTGGAAGTTCCGATTGAGTCCCTTTTTGTCTTGTTCTTCTTCATCTGTCTTGTTCTTTTTCTTCAACACCCCACTCAAACTGAACCAAGGACTTCGAACTAGGTTCAGTTTAGTGGTTAGAGAGAGAAACCTTGTTGAGGTTAGGGGTTTTGTGAGGCTCTTAGCGAGTTGGTATGTAGTGTTAACGTATCTGACCTTGAGTTCCCCCTTTTCAACTTTGTCTCTTACGAAGTATACATCCACTTCGATGTGTTTTGTTCATGAGTGAAATAGTAGGTTTTGAGCTAACAATCGATCTCCATTGTTGTCGCTCTACATAATGGGTTTGTGAGGGATAGAAAACCCTAACTCAGATAGTAGGGATGTGAGGTAGATTAGTTCGGTACACTTGAGAGAGTGCTCGGTATTCAGTCTCAATGCTGGACCGAGCTACTATTGTTTATTTTTTGGAGATCCAAACGATAAGGTTTCCTCCCAGGAAAACGTAACCACCAGTTGTTGATTTTCGATCATTTGGGGAGCTGGCCTAGTCAGAGTCACTGTAGGCATAGAGATTAAGAGGGGTAGGTGATGGTTGAAAAAGCAGTCCCAGATTTAAGCTTCCTTTCAGGTAACGCAGAACCCTATTACATGCAATCCAGTGTTTAATAAGAGGATTTTGTAGAAATTAACTTAATTTGTTTACTACAAAGGTAATATCTGGTCTTATGTTACACAGATATTGAAGTGCTCCTATGGTTCTTCGGTAGAGTTTTGGATGTTCAAAGGGTGTATCATCCAGTAGAGATAGTTTTATTGCTAGAGTGATTGGTGAGGAGCACGGCTTGCATGAAGACATATTGGTTCTAGTAAGTAACTCTTCAATGTAGTGTTTCTGTGAAAGATATAATCTACTTTTGTTTCTGTATGCCTCAAAGCCAAGAAAATGGTTTATGCTTCCAAGCATTCTAAGTGCAAATTGAGACTATAATTGACTGATAACTGTATGAATGCCTTGACTTGAATTTCCTGTGATTAGGATATCATCCACATAGACTAGCAGTATTGTAATAGTTCCATTGTTGTTTGAGTATAATAGAGAAGTATCTGACTTTGAATTATGGAACCCTTACTGAGACAGTGCATGTTTCAGTTTATGAAACCAAGCCCTAGGGGCTTGTTTCAACCCATAGAGAGCTTTAGCCAGCTTGCAAACATAATACAGTTGTGTTTTACTTTCAAATCCTCTTGGCTGATTTATATAGACAGTCTCATGTAGATCCCCACGTAGAAATTCATTACTGATGTCAACTTGCTGGATCTCCCAGTGAAGAGAAATAGTAAGTGACAGAATTACTTTTATTGTGGGAGCTTTGACAACTAGGCTGAAGGTTTCCAAAAAACCAATGCCTAGGGTTTGATTAAACCCTTTGGCAACAAATTTGGTATTTTGGAGACAGTGCCATCAGCATTATATTTGGTGCAAAACACCCATTTAGTTCTAAGAATGTGCATGCTCGGTTCATAGGGAACAATTGTCCAAGTTTGATTTTGTTCTAGGGCATTGAATTCATCCTTCATAGCTTGAAACCATGTAGGGTTGTTTAGAGCTTCAGAAACTGTTGTAGGTTTAGTGTGAGGATTTAATGTAAGAGAGAATGAGTAGAGTTTGGGTTTGAAAATTCCACTTTTGGACCGAGTTTGCATGGGATGAATATTTTGTGTGGGTGGAAATGAAAGATTTGGTTCAGTGTTTGGTGTGCTTAAGGTAGTTAGGTGAAGTATTTTAATTGTTTAGAGAAGTTGTAAGGTGTGATGGTGAGTAAGGGTTTTGAGAGTTTACCTGTCTGTTCGAGGATTCAGTTGCGGGAAAATATCCTGTAGCAGGAGAGTAAGTCGGGATAGCCTTTAAACCATTTAGAGTTAAGGTTAGACTGAAGGTAGGAAGATTTGATAAGGCTGTAGGATGATTTGAGTGTGTAGGAAAAAGTTGAGGAAATAGGAATTCTTCCTCGTTGAATACAACATGACGAGATATTATGATTTTTTGTTGATTAGTTAAGCATTTGTAACATTGATGCATTGAGCTGTACCCAAGATAGATACATTTTGTGGTATGAAACTCGAATTTATGATGAGAGTGGAAAGCAACTACAACCAAAAGTTTTGAGGTGAAGATAATTTGGAATTTTGTTATACAATTTTTCAAATGGTGAGAGATTGTTTAGTCTGGGACATGGGACATTATTAATAAGATAAGTGGCTGTAAAGAAAGCTTCTAACTAATAGGTGAGTGGTATGTAAGCGTGCGATTGAAGGGTTAGTTCCATTTCAGTGATATGTCAGTATTTCCTTTCGGAAACACGTGTAGGGACAGCTAAAACGTGTTTGTATTCCATGTTTTGTGAGGTAAGGTAAGAGAGCTTTGTATTCACCTCCCATGTCAGTGTGTAAAGCTTTGGTTTTTCTGTTCAATTGAAGTTCAAAATTGGTCTTAAATTTGACAATGACTGATAGAGTGTCAGATTTTAATTTTAGGGGATAAAACCAAGTGAATCTTGTGTAGGCATCAACAAAGATAAGATAGTATTTATGTCCTTCGGTTGAGAGATATGTAGAGGGTCCCCAAATGTCTGAGTATATGATTTCTAGAGGATTTTGAGCAGCTATGTAATGAGTTTGAAAAGGTAGTTGATGCAATTTTCCTTGCTTATAAGCATCACAATGAGACAAATCTTTGAGATTAAAATTGAACTTTATTGAACTTAGAATTTGTTTTAGGATACTACTGGAATGGTGTCCTAATTTACCATGCCAAACATTGACATTTTTCTGTGCTATGTTTGCTTCACAATGACTGCCTTTTAAAGAAGAAGCTTTTTATTGGGAAAAACTAGACTTAGAATATTTTGCATGACTGGTCTAATTTTTTTGATCGATTTAGTGGCTTTAAGGCTGTAGAGGCCATCCCAAAGCACTCCCTTGAGCATAATCTTCCCTATTTCTTTATCCTTAAACAAACAACTTTCATTAGTAAACTCAACAGTTTAGAAATGCTAAAGAGATTTTTGGTTATGTTTGCAATATACAGAATTTGTTGCCGTGCAAGAGGTGTGTGTGTATTATCTAGGAAATGTATGTAGGATGAGCCAATATTTACAATAGGAAGAGAATTACCATTACCAACATTGAGTTGATCCTTTCCACCGTACTTTAATCTTATTGACAAATTATTAAGGTCTGCTGTGGCATGATTTGCAGCTCTACTGTCTATGAACCATGTGTTGTTATTGACTACTTCTGATGATGGATATCCATGCTGATTTTGAGCCAAATAGGATTGAGGAAAGTTGCATTGTGATGTCTCTGGTGAGTGAGTGAGTTATATCTCCATGGTTGAGTAGTGTTACCTTGCCAAGAGATATCAAACCTTTTGTGACATTTTAATGCTTCATGTCTGGGTTTTTGGGAAAGTTGACAAAAAATTATGTTTCCATGCCATTTGCCTCCTCTTCCACGATTTCCTCTTCCTCTAAGTCCACTTCTTCCTAGTTGATTGTTTTGATTGAAAGTTGTAGAGTTAGCAGTAGGTGGTGAGATTTCTTCATGATTGATTGTGTTTAGCTATTCTATTCTTGTTTCATACATCATAAGAGAGTATTCCACTTCTTGCAAGGTTGACGTTTTAATATAATGTGTTAGATAAACCACAACAGGATCATATTCATGACCAAGGCCATTTAGGGCACTTAATATCAGTTCATACTTAGTGATTGCATGTCCTACTACTTGAAGTGAGTCACCTATGGTTTTAACTTTCTACATATATTCTGATATGGTATGTGAACCCTTTTTAATTGCTGAAAGATGATGCTTTAGTTGAAGAAATCTAACCATGGATGTTTGAGCATAAAGGTTCTCCAAAATTTGCCAGACTTGATAGGATGAATTTGAGTGATTTACTTGTCCTATTACTTTTTCTCCAATGGTTGAAAATAACCAGCATAACATTAGTTGATCTTTTCTCCTTCATGCTTTGTATTTTGAGTTCGATAACTTGGTTTGTTTTGCAGTGATGAACTAAGGAGGAGGTGCTGTGTTGATAAAGTTCTCAATCTCAAGAGGTTTTATGGCTTCAAGGATTTGAGCTCTCCAGTTGACAAAGTTCTGTCTGTCAAGCTTGATCGGAAGATTGAAGTTTATAGTTTTTGCTAGAGCAGAAAAATCAAGAGAGGATGATGATGTTCCATTTAAAGTGGATGATGATGAACCAAAGTTTTCTTCCATTTTTTTATGTTTGCCAAGAATAGCTTTGATAGCATGTAAAGAGAGTATATGTGTGTAGAATACATATTATATCTGTTATTCATTCATTTGTACATTTATACAATTGGTGGTTCAATATTGATCATACACGTGTTATTTGGTATAAAGTAAATTGAAGGGTTGTGATGCCTTTTGTTGTAACCGAATGTATATCCTTGCTTATTCCAATTAGCATTTGTTATTGAAAATATCTGTTGTTGGAAGTTCCAATTGTGTCCCTTTTTGTCTTGTTCTTCTTCGTTTGTCTTGTTCTTTTTCTTCAACATGATTTTCATCTTTTTTGAATTTGACACAGGCAGAATAGGTTACATCCCGCAATAATTAATCTCAACAAGAACTAGGTAGATTACCAGCATAGGAAACTAATTCTGGAAGGATCACTTCCCAGTCACTAAACAAAAGGCTGACTTGGAAGAAAAGGAATACCTCAACACCATATCAAGTTATATCAATTATCAAATTTAGAAATTATAAATTGTAACATAATAATGATAGATTATTAAGGTAATTATAATAATTGCTTGATACGAATAACTGTAGCCCAACAATTTCAATTTAAATATGGTGTTATTATCTGATCATATCTATTATCTATATATATCTACAGTTATCTTCTTTGCACTTTATTTATGCATTGTCTTTGTACTTCATTAAACACTAAGAAATATAGAGTCTCTTTATGGTATCAAAGCATCATGGGTTTCACAGCCACAACTATGTTAGATATCGATTGCTCCCCCACCACAACCATTGTCACCTCTTTTTCTTCTCCAATAATGCCTCCCCAGACAACACCATCTCCCAATAAAAGCTTCATCCTTAAACTGACTTCTTCTAAGTTTTTCTTATGGAAAACACAAATACCCCCTTTCTTAGTTGCCATGATCTTGAAAGTCACATTGATGGCTCCAACCCTTCTCCTCCATAAGTGATTAGTGACATCTAAAGTACTGCATATAAAACTTGGAAGAAGAATGACAAACTTGTTTGGCATAGTTGGTTACTTCATTATATCAACTAGTTCTACCTTTAGTCATGAACATCGATACTACTCAGGTTTCTTAGGACAATATTGTGCAAGCATTCAATATTGGATCTTTTCCTCAAATCTAGACTTTTAAAAGTAATCTCTAAATAATTGAACAACACAGTACTGAAAGTGTTGCTCAAATTTGTTAATGCGTTAGAAATTATTATGACAATCTAATTTCTTTTAATGCCACCGTAAGCATATATGATCTGGTTCAATCTATTTTACAAGGGTTTCACCTAACCTTTCAACCTTTTTTTCAAGCAATTAATGCTCAATTAATCTCTTATGATGAACATTTTTGTCTCACCTTAGCAGAGAAACAACAGCTGCAAAAGGAGAATTTTCCTCTTACGATTCATTATTTAAGTCGTCAGTTATCCCATGGATGATAATGAGGAAGGTGTGGAGGAAATTCTGGTAGTCGATCTTTTACCTTTGTGGCCTGTTTTAGTTGTAACGGTTAAGGACACTTTGTTAATCAATGTCCTTCTCCTAAACTCCAAAGTGACTCTTCCTCTACTCCTCGTTCTTCCACATAATTTTCTCCAGCCTCAGATCTTACTATCACTCAGCCCTCTTCTCCTCAACAATAGTGGATTGTGGATTTTGGAGTCACCCATCATATGACGGCTGACTTGGAGAACCTTGTCATCTACGATGAATTCAATTTTCCTAATCAAGTTCAGCTTACGAATGGTAATCCACAATCAGTCTAAATAAGAGTGCATCGCTTAGGGACACCGATGTTGCTCTTCACGTTGCCCAGAAAGTTGTTCCTCCTGTGGACGAAGAGTTTTTAGATTCGTTGGGAAACAAGGAGATGATGGCTAGTCTCGTGCGCGGCTTAGCAAGGGTAATCTCCACCCTTTTTTTTTTATTTAAACAAAGATGTTCATCGTAGGATCTGGCGTTCGCCTCTGGAATGTATCATTGTATTGATTGGCTCGCTAAAGTTGTCCAATCAATGGACCAGGAGATTAAAGATCTTCTTGGCCAGGTTAACATTTTGAGAGCTCAACTTTCAGAGGTGGAGGAGGAGAAGAACAGAGTGGTTGCGTCAAGGGACGAGCGGAAAAAAGAGTGCCGAGAATTGCAGCTCAATAATGAGGACATGAAGAAAGAAGTTCTCAGTGCCAACTCTAAAGCAGATATGGAAAAAGAGCTCCGTTTGAAAGTCCTCCGTGACTGCCAAGAAACGGTGCTGCAGAGAGAAACCACTGAGAGGAATTTGCTTGAGCTACAAAGCTCTGTCAAAGAGCAAAGGGTTGAGGCAATTAAACGATGGAAAGAGCGGTTTTTAAATGATGAATGCAAAGAATTTACTTGCGATTTGGCTCTTTCCCTCTTGAGAAATTGCTATGGCGTTGTCGTCCTTGATGGGTCGGATAGTCTTTCATTCGAGGATTTTGCCAAGACAATGCTTCCCTTAGAGCTCGGCCTTTCACTCGAGGAGGTAAAGGTGATAGCTGAGAAAGACGAAGAGACATTACCGGATGAGCTGCTGGACCTTAGTTCAGATGAGGAAGAGGAGTGAGCTCATGGGGGTGTCTCTCCGGTTGTTCCTACAGACCCTGATCATGTCTTGGTTGCTTTACCGACCTCTAAAGCTACTTCTCCTGCCGATCTAGCTGTTGGTACTTCTCCCCCTACTGAAGGGCCAAAGTGACTTATGTAATAGGACCTTCAAAGCTCATCTGGTCGGGCTAGTGACTAGAACAAATATATAAGGAAATAAAATCTTTCTTATTTTTGTCCTCCATTGTCTTCTTTATTTTGTGAATTAAGATTAGACTGTCATTAGTTTCGTATAAGGGACTGTTTTTTCAAATAATAGGCAGCGAACGAGTGCGTTCGATACACATCGATCGGTAGTGAGGTCCAAGATTTTGGCTCTTGGTATCGCTTGGTTCCAAGATTCGGTCTTGGTAGCTATGCCGAATGATTATAAGGTCGAGCGATCCAAGATTTTGGCTCTTGGTATCGCCTAGTTCCAAGATTCGGTCTTGGTAACCTAGCCGAACGATGTTGAGGCCGAGCGGTCCAAGATTGTTTTCTTGGTATCGCCTGGTTCCAAGATTCGGTCTTGGTAACCTGGTTGAACAATGTTGAGGCCGAGCGATCCTAGATTTTGGCTCTTGGTATCGCCTAGTTCCAAGATTCGGTCTTGGCAACCTGGCCGAACGATGTTGATGACAACCAGTCGGTAGAATGTTCTCCCTGTAGCCCAACTTAATGAGACTTTTTCTGCAAAGAAGTTTGAAACCCTTTATTGATGATGATAAGGGCATGGGCCGTTAAAAAATCTGACTGCCAAGGCCAGGAAAAAGGTACCCACTAGTTACATATACAAATGCATGAACAATAATAAAGTACAAAACAAAGAAATAAATGAATTGAAGTAAAGCTTATCTATAGGTAAAATGTCTTCAGGTTTTGAGAATTCCAGGGTCTCGGTAGAATCTTTTCGTTCGTGTCGCGCAGGATGTAAGAGCCATGTCTGGCTTGTTTGACCACTTGATAGGGTCCTTCCCATGTCTGACCGATCTTTTCAGGATGTTTCCCAGCTGCCTCGACCTTTTTTAGAACATAACCACCGATCTTTATGTCGCTCGACCTTACCCTTTTGTTGAAAAACTTTATTGCTTTTTGTCTGATGGCTTCTGAACAAGCGGTTGCCCTATCTCTATCTTCACTGAGAAGTACAAGTTCTACCCTGCGAGCTTCATTATTCCGTTCTTCTTGATAACTCGAAACTTTCTGGTTGTGCAGTACCACTTCTACTGGAACCAAAGCCTCTGCCCCAAAGGTCATTCTGAATGGCTTTTCTCCTGGCTCCATTTAGGGTTGTTCTGTATGCCCACAACACTTTGTCTAATTCATCTAACCAAGTCTTACGTCCATCTAAGCGCTTCTTGAGTGCGCTCATTATCTTCTTGTTGGTATTTTCCACAAGACCGTTGCTTTGAGGATGAGCCACTGAAGTCAACTGGAGCCTTATCTTCAGTCAGTGACAGAAATCTTTGAACTTGTCATTATCAAACTGTCGACCATTGTCTGTAACTAAAACCATAGATATCCCAAAACAACTCAGTATATTCTTGCTTACGAAGTTTTCAATTTTCTGTTCAGTAATAGTGGCGATCGCTTCCGCTTCTACCCATTTGGTGAAGTATTCGACTGCTACTATCAAAAACTTCTTCTGCCCAGGAGAGGAAAAGGACCTAGTATGTCCATTCCCCATTGAGCAAAGGGGATGGGA
>JAOQMR010086791.1:0-14490 GCA_027563865.1 Erythroxylum pelleterianum
AAAAAAATGAAGCGATATTAGTTAAGCTATGAATCGTTTTCGGATCGAGAGTTGGGCTCCGGAAACGGGTCCCAACAGTGTTGGTGTGTAACTTAGAGCATAATGATATTGATATTGTACTATAATGTTCTACCTCGGAATGTGATAAAAAAATGTGGGAAAAAAAGAGAAGAGGGAAAAAGAATAGATACAAATGATTTTACAAGTGAGGATAAGTAATAAATGGTGTGTAGTATGGAGAAAGTAGAAATACGTTTAAGTTTGGCTTTTTTATCTATACACGCGATTAAGGAAGAGATACGGAATCAAAAGAAGAAGAGTGAATGCGCTTACAATGATAGTTCAATTACTATGAAATGATGTTGCTTCTGAAGATGTGAATGCTGGGAAATTGGAGTAGAATCGTTGGTAAGATATGTGTTCCTATGAGAAAGAAAGTGCAGGGCATGATATTGGCCTACACAAAAATAGGGTTTTGTAATGATCATACAGGAAACCCCACCCGTGGATAGGAATAAGGATAGAAATGTTAGCTAGAGTCAATTGGAATGTACATAGTATTAGCGAATGTGCTTAATTGGAGACTTGACCTGAATACAACTAGGTAAGATGGAAGGATTGTGGATGGTATATACATTACTTAATACCTCATGGAACCTCATTATCGAGGGTGTTTTGACCTTATCTGTTATGATACGATTTGATCTTATTGAGGTCATATGAAATGTCAAAGCTAATGTTCGCGAAGTACTACAACTGACTAATAAGAAAGCATGGGAACTGGGATCATGAACAATATGGAGGAGAAATCATTGAGATATAGTTAGTAAATCGGGTGATTCTGTTAAAAAAAATGACCAATGAAGGAACAAACCTGAAATGAACAAATAGTGAGTCAAAAGTGAATATTGGAGTTACATTCAAAACAAAGATTCATGCATAAGAGTCAGAAAGGTCTATTGAGAGCGTATACAGTTTGTTGATATAACGTATCCAACTACATAAGTGGATTTGTGAATTCGAGATGAATCAGGCCCATTTGATAATTAAAGAGATGAATCATGGGCACAAGGATCCCATTTTGAAGATTAACGTGATTTAAGTTACATGGTATCAACTAGTGACTATGATCATAGACCATATTCTGAATGTGCTTTAGAAAAAGTAAGATGAGATTTTGACTAATTGTGATATAATATGTAAGCCGCATTAGTGATGGGATCCCAACAAATTTTTTAGGAATTTATAATCTCCATGTTGATGATACCGTTTCGATTTGGAGATTTTGCAATATATATATATATATCAAGTTTCCTATTAGAGATTTCGATACGAAAGTGATTCATGTACTGAGGGACAATTTTTATCTCGGGAGCTCAAGTTTGAATAGATGACTTGAAACGTGTTATACTAGTACTTGGTTTGAAAGCATGGAGACACCGATGAGAATAATATCATTTGTCATTTGGGATTTGAGATTTCCATACAATGATGTTTTATAGTTAGTATTAGAAGTATAAGAAAGTGATTTCATATGCATTGAGACGACTAGAGTCTCATGCGCTGATTATTGAATGCATAGTGTAGAACTTGTTACAGTAGTGATTACGTCGATAGTTGGAGACATTATATGTGCAGAAAATTTACTATACAGACCATTAATGTTGAGGGAATTATGGAGTTTGAAAGAACTGAATATTCGATTGAGACAATGAATAGGGGTACATAAAGATGTTGATTAAACAAATGAGTATTCCCTGTAAAGCTAGTGTTGTACATTAGACAGAAAATTTGATAATGGTACAAAACAAATTTGGATAGTGAGGTCACTAATACTAATGCATTAAAGAGCATAGAATATCGAGTTGAATTTTAGGCAAACCGAAGTACTATTAGAAGTTGACCTTAAGACCAGTCTCACATGAAAAGTTTAGCAAGATTCCAAGTTGGTGACTCGCAAATTATGGCTGAAAATGAAATTCAGATTTTGAAAATTGAATATGAAAAATGTGACCGTGTGATTAAAATACAAAGGATATTTCCTTGAATAAAATATTCAAGAACAGAGTATCTGAAATTTGGATATTAAGGTTATTGAATCGAGAGTATTAATGGGTGAAAGAAAAAAAATGTCGAGTTAAAAAGGGGCGAAAATGTGATTAGCTACCAAATTAAAATCAGTTGGGTAACAAGGAACTGACAAAGCCAAAATCGAAGAGTTAGAACTTGTAAATTTTATCGGGGAATGGGCCATAGACCCAATTTGCGAGTAAATGATATTGATAAATGGGGATTAAGCACCGTTAGTAGAGATATAAGGAACAATCGAAGTTCTATGGTCTAGTAATAGTACACCAAAGGAGCAACTGTTGATAACGAATGTAGAACCGAGTGATTACACGATTGAGTTGCCAGTAGTTCTAACTGTTGTAGATGAATGTACATATTATATTTTGGAAGTCTTAGGAACATGGGATTGATTTATAATGTAAGTGACTACAGATGCAATAAGCGTTATTTTGGTGACACCATTAGAATTCTCTATGAGGCGTTAGACGAAAAAAAGAGTCGTTCACCATTACATTGCAATAGAGAGACCCTAGAGAAATGATCACTGTTAGTGAGTGAACTGAATATAGAATCAAACTGAAGTGTCTTTTAAAAGACGAATGAATTTTGGTGGATCACGTTGAAGTAGCGAATATAGTGAGACAAGTTATAAAACTCACCAAAGAACTAATAGAAGAAAGTGTGATATTTGACTAAGGGATTGAGAGACCTATCGAATTTATCAAATATGGTTTATGAAAGAAAACACTGAGTGGAAAAGTGAAATAAGAAAAGGAGGATATGAGACGATAGTTCCCCGCCCGTTTCCTTAACCGAACATTAATTTCGAGGACAAAATTTTTATTAGGAGGGGGAGTTGTAACATCCCACCCCAATGGGAAGGAAAGAATAGTAATTTGGAAGGGGGCTTAGAGTGTTTAGGATTGTTCTGAAATGTTCATGCATACCCTTACACGTGAACAGTGAAATTTGCACATGAAAATGACTGTACATGCATTCATGACATTTCCCGATATATGTGCCTAAATGTGATTCCTTGTGAAAAATATGATTTTGTGCTTGAAAATTTATTTGGGGTGGATTCCTGTGTGTTTGACATTTTTATGGTATTTTGGAAATTTTCTGGAAATTTTTGGGGAAAAAGGTTCGGACCAAAAAAATCGCCAAGTGGCAAACTGATTGGTTTCCGGCATTGAAAATCACTGTCCAATGGCACTGAAAATTTAGATACATGATTTTAGGATTTATAAATTAGAGCTATTGAACATTGGGAGACAATTAGAGTAGAAATTGGAGACAAATGAACTAGTTAAATAAGAAGATTCAAGAGAGAGCATGAGGAAATGACATGTGTCACTTGCCACACCACAAGCCATAACCCACGTTATTATATTGAAAGCACAAGTCATTTTGTTGTGTTGTCGTGCTTTCTCCTTTTCTACATGGCTCCTTCATGTTATATAAGCTTCTCCATCTTATTCATTTCAATTTGCTGCCAACCTTCACCGAATTGAACCTAGCTTCCTCATTCTTTATTTATTACTTCCACCATGTCACCTACTTCATCTTTATAAGAAAACCAAAACTATTTACCCTTCAAGATGATGATAGTGGATTGTGTGGAGAGCTAAGGGTTCTTATGGATTGAAGGAGCTTTGGGTAAACCAAGTAAGTTGTGCTTTTAAGGTCATATGTATGGTTAATTTAAGCTCAAATGATGATTAACTTGAGTTGTGATGTTTTGATATTGCAAGGCTTATGGTTGTGTCATGGAGACAGATTCTTGGCTCTCTTTGTTTATTTTTTTGAGCTGTTTAATGTATGAATCTAGAGAAACTCAAAACATAGAAGTTGTATATCTAGATCTCTACTCTCTCCATGAATTTTTCCACGATTTTAGGGTGAGCCAATAATTGAATCTGGTTCAGAATACCAGCGAGATTGAAATGAGAACTGAAAGTTAATTGTTTGAAGACCTTGGAGTTAGAATTAGATGATGAGTTCTTAAGAAATGTTCAAAAATGTGTCATATAAGTGCTGTAGAGAGTAATTTTTAATTGGATGATTATTCTGTTAGATATGTCCGAATAAATGAAGGTTGTTACTAACCTTAGTGATACAGAAGAAAACAGAAACAGATCAGGCTTGTAAAAATCACAATAAATCTAATTTAAATTATTTTTTAGCCGTCTTTGGATATGTGATAGCCATATGAGTCTATTGAAAATTAAGCTTTGAATCACCTTCATTGGATGAGAAATGAATGAGTTATAAGGTTTTGCGTCGAAAAGGGTCCAACCCATGACTGCATGTTAAAGCTGATTGTAAATGGGAGATTTGAATTCCCTTAATGACCGAATTAGACCATGGTTACAAAAGAAGAAATGTAAAGTTTTGTGTTAATTAGAGGTCTGGAAAGTTTGAAAAACATTAGACCTATGTATAAGAAGTTATGCCTTCACGAATGAGACCTATGCTGTTGGCTTAAGAATAAAATAGAAATTGTAATGATATGTGTTAAGAAATGAGGCTTATATGAGAATTTGACCTAGTTAGAGATGGAATTTGCTTCTAAGTTCTTCATGAAAGTTGTAGATTATATTTTTATCTTTCATTTGACATAAATCTTGTAATTTTTGGCAAAGGGAATAGGGCGTTATGCTCATTGGAAAAATGATGTTCTATTTTGGAACATAAGGGCTAGGCAGTAACTTTGATTGTATTTTTGACATCTTTAGAGGTGGAATTAGTTTTTGAGTTATTCATGAATATTGTAGAGCTTCCTTTTATCTTTCCATTGAAACCAAGTTTGTCCCATTTAGAGTTCGGAATAAGGAGTTATGACCTGTGGAAGTTGGTATATTGGAGTAAGTTTTTCTGATCTGTCATTATAGTAGAGCTAGTCGACTAGGATCCACAGGCTAGTCGACTAGGATCCTCATGCTAGTCGACTAGGACATGCATTTTCCCTGAATCGAACCCTCTCCACTCTTTTGCTTATAACCTTGTCATCCAACCTCCGATTGACCTGATTCTTAAGACATCAGATTCATGAATTATTTAATTTCATTTCTGTGTAAAATTGGGAATTTTTAAAGGGGAAATTGACGTGGCTTTGTTAGGTTAAAGTGAGGGAACCAGATAATTATTTTCTGGTCCATGTTTTATCAATAATTAGAACTATAGAGATCCGAATTGAGCGATTTTGGAGTCTACGGATTCCTAAGCCATAAGGGAACATTTTGTGATGTGAATTTTCAGAATAATGTCGGGAATGTCACGAATATGCATTATACACATTTTAATTGCTACATGTGATGCATTAAACAATTCTGATTGTATAGTTGGTAATGTTTATGTACTTTGACCATTATAGAGACACATTTGGAGCGTCGATCCACCGACGTTGTTGAGACTTTCTGGCATTAGCTCGGAAGCTATAGGTTAGTAACCTAGACGATTCTCTCAATTACTATATGTTCATTGTGGTGAATAACGGTGGATTTTGTGATTGTTTATGATTGTGAATTTCAGACAGAAGGTCCGATGTATTGGAAGATATGACATAGAAGTGCTTATGATGTGATGATTTGTGATAATTACGAATCTGAAAAATTTGCTTGCTTACAATGTGATCAATTGTGATACACGGGTTCATTGTAATATATATACTGTTTAATTTGGGAATTGTGAACTACTTCTTTATGATGTGTCACATTGTGATATGTGGATTAAGTGCGATACATGTACTGGTTACTTGGGACACATGCATTTCATGCATGAATGCATGAACAGATAATGAAAATTGTGACCGGAGTAGCCACTGAGAGCTAAAAGCTCACTGTATTAGAGCCTCAAGCTCGAAGGGAAGTAGTGTATACCCAGAGGGTTCTCCTACCCCTAAGACGCGTTTAACGCTTAATGAGCCCTATATGGGACAGTTATCAATGTTCCCAGATTGGGATAATCAATATTCCCAGATTGGGACAGTTTAGGCGCTCGGTCACAACATCATAATGAAATGGGAAAGTGTCACATATGCACTACATACATATTTAATTGAATATTTTGGATAAGTGAAAGGCAAGAATGCCTTATACAGTTGTGATTTGCTTGTATACGATCATGTGGTACTTCTGAATGTGGATTATGAAACAACTGTGTTATGCTTGATTATTGCATGTATTCATTTGGTTATGTATGTCTAATCGGACGAAATGTATAAATTGTTTATGCTCAAGTGAAACTTATCTATGCTCATGTGGAATGTACTCAAATATGCAACATTGTGAGTGTATGTTATGTGACTTGATATGTTGCATGAGTTGGGTGAACCATCGGTGATGGTTCCTCACTGAGTTCGCAAAACTCACTCAAAATTTGTAACTTTTTTTCAGGCTTTGAAGAGTATCCCGTTAGATAAACGGGAGTATGCTTACTGCATGCAAGTCAGAGATAGAGATCGAGATCAGTTCAGATCTGCATTAGTGTCATCCTCTTCTTGGATTATATTTTCGCAATTCCTGTAAAATAGTGGTTGTATTTCAGTGAGTCCCAACTGATTCTTGATATTCTATTGATTGTATTCTATTGATTGTAATGTGTATACTGAAAATGAATATGAATAAAATTGGGCCCAATTTGGTTATGGATTTTTATACATTCGATATCTAAATACTGTGAGTGTATTATGATAATCGAAAATGTTTACAAATTGAAGCGGGCCCAAATTGTTTACTGATATCCGTGTATATGATCATATTCAAAAAAAAATTTACACTGAGTGTTTGACTGTATTCGAGTGCTCTAGCATACCACTCTCGTAAGGCACGGACTCGGATATCACCCACGATATTAGGTTCGGGTCTTGCGGGAGTGGGGTGCTACAGCGCAACAAAGGGAACAACGTGGAGAGCAGTAAAATAAAATTCTCCTGCAATTTTTGTTATCCACCGTGAGCATTAGTATTACATGACATTTATGACCCATTTTTGGAACATAAAAATGAAGATGGCTAGCTAACTTCCCGAGATCAGATCAACGGGGATATCGACGCCAAGTCATGGTTAAGCTATTTTTGTCATTTTATAGTTGTGATTTATTTTCGGATTGCGGTGTTATTGGTATTGATTTTGATGGTTTTGAAATTAATGATCTTGATATATTATTTTGATTGATTTATTTCGAACCTATTGCTAAAATATTGATTGTAATCTGTAATCGTTACTTTTAATATTTGTGAGTAGCACCTAATGATTGTTAATCGTTAGGAACAGCATGACTAAGGTTAGATAACCCGAGCATGTGAGATTACTGCTTTTATTGATCATTTTCTTATTCATAATGCGACTGTCAAATTGAATCTAGAGATCATATCCTAGGTTATTCGGTAGTCAAATTTAATTAATGATCGTATCTTGATTAATTACAAGCTAAAGGAAAACTGAGATTTGTATAGCATTCTATTAGTCTCAGATCAATAGTCCGAAAAGAATTGTAAAGACTTTAGAATGAAGGAAGATGCTTGATTGTGCTTAGGTCGAGATTGACCCTAGAACCGGATCTTACTTATACTCAACACTTTTCTCATTTTTGATTGTTGGTTTTAATTTGATTTTGATATTTTACTTTTACTTTAATTTCTAAATTGTTTAAAACCCAAAAAAAACCCATTAACTTTCCTTGCATCAATTAATTTTATTACCAAAATTAACCGAACATTCCCTGTGGATTTGATCACAACTTACTATAACTACAAATTTTAGTGTGCAGAGTTGGGTAAATTTTGAAGTGCACTCGACACGCACTGTCAAATTTTGGCATCGTTGCTAGGGAGTGTGGTAGCATAATTTTTTAATTTGATTTTAATTTTTATTTTGTGAATATTTTTGCTTATAAGCCTTCTTTTTGTTACTTGTTAATTTTTAATTGTCCATTAGTGTTAGTGCATGGTAGTGACCAGGTCTCCTTGTAGAGAAATTGAGCAACTTGATCTAGAGATCGAGAAAACATTGCGAAGATTGTGTAGGGAAGCAAGGTCAACTTTGGTAGACAAATTGGAAGCAGGATTCGAAGACACAATGGAAAATCCGAGAACTCTAACGAAGTTGGTTGCACCCGATTTAACTTATAGACCATTATGCATAACATTTCCAAATTTTGCTGAATATGTTAACTTTGAGTTAAAATCTGGATTAATTCATTTATTTTCTAACTTTCATGGCCTTGCAGGTGAGAACGCACATAAGCATCTTAAGGAACTCGATGTGGTGTGTTTGAACATGAAACCTCATGGGGTGACGGATGAGCAGATCATGTTAAGGGCTTTCTCATTCTCACTCAAGGACGCAGCAAAAGATTAACTATTTGATTTACCTGTTGGAAGTGTGAATATTGGTTAAAGATGAAGAGATTATTTTTGGAAAAATATTTTCCGACCTCAAAGACAACAAGTATTCGAAAGGAGATATGTGGTATTAAGCAACATAATAGGGAGTCTCTTTACGAATACTGGGAACGATTTAAGAAGCTGTGTGCTAGCTGCCCACATCACAACATACCAGAGCAGCTTCTCATCCAATATTTTTATGAAGGATTGCTGCCAATGGAGAGGAGTTTGGTTGATGCGGAAAGTGGTGGGGCCCTTTGCGAGAAAATTCCCAATATTACTTGAGCGGATGGCCACTAACACCCAACAATTCGGCACTCGTAATGATGTTCAATGAGTAAATAAGGTAAGCACTTCATCCATTAAACATCGTTTAGATGAACTAACATCTTTTATGAGACAAATTGCAATTGGACAGGCACAAGTGAAAGGGTGCAGGATATGTTCAAACACAAGTCATCCAACTAATGAGTGCCCAGCTTTGCAAGAAGGGAATATAGAGCACGTGATTGCTACAGGAGGGAACTTCCTGAACCAATGCAACCCATACTCGTAGACGTATAACCCAGGTTGGAAGGATCACCCCAACTTGAGTTGTGGAGGGAATCGACAGCAAAATCAATTCCAGAATCGGCCGCAAGGACCACCAGTATTTCAACCAAGGCAACAAGGAGCACAAGGAGCTTCTTCTTCAACTCTAGGTGCATATTTAGAAGAAATTGTTAACAAACTTGTTGGTACCAATTTGCAATTTCAACAGGATATGCAGCAGCAATTTCAACAATTCAAAGCAAGCCAACAAAGCACGGATTACCAATTGGGTCAAATGGCGGTAAGGCTCAATCGCCTGGAATCACAATGTGGAGGAAAATTGCCATCACAACCTGAGGTGAACCCGAAGAATGTCAACGCCATAACCCTGAGAAGCGGAAAGGAGATTGAAGGTTCTAAAAGCACCCCAACAATGATTACTAACGAGGAAGAGATTGAGAAGGAATTGGAAAAGGAAAAAAATTGTCATGAAGCACGAAGGTAAATGTCGAAAGTCCCAATATTATTAAAACTAACCCTCCACCTTTTTCGAGCAAATTAACGAGGCCAAATAAGGAGGACAAGGATAAAAAGATATTGGAGACTTTCCGAAAGGTAGAAGTCAACATACCTTTGCTCGAAGCAATCAAGCAAGTGCCAAGGTATGCCAAATTCCACAAAGAACTATATACACATAAGAGGAAATTAAGGGGTGATGAGAAAGTGATGATAGATGAGAATGTGTCGGCAGTATTCAGAAAGAAGATGCCTCTAAAATGTCAGGATCCAGGTATGTTCACTATTCCTTTCAAAATTGGTAATACTGTGATCAGTAGAGCAATGTTGGATTTGAGTGCTTCTATTAATATGATGCCTCACTCGATTTATGCTTCTTTGAATTTGGGCCCTTTGAAAAAAACGAATGTGGTCATCCAATTGGCTGATCACACTAATGCTTATCCTGATGGTGTGGTTGAGAATGTGTTAGTACAGGTAAATGAGTTAGTGTTTCCTGCAGACTTTTATGTTATGGATATGAATGATGACACCTCATGCAATCCGATACCTATCTTATTGGGGAGATCATTCCTTAATACGGCTCAAACTAAGATAGATGTTCATAAAGGCACCCTCACAATGGAATTTGATGGGGAAGTAATTCATTTCAATATTTTTGATGCCATGAAACATCCTCCTAATGATCATTGTGTTTTTTCTGTTGATATGATCGATCCTTTGGTACAAGAAATGTTTAAATTAAGTTACAGGGATCATTTGAAAATAGCTTTAACCGAGGATATGGAAGTAGAAGCAAACATAGATGTTGAGATGGGAGAGGAGCTTGTGGAAACGACAGCTGCCTTGGACTCATTGGAAAGCTCTCCAAAAAGGTATAATTTGGCTTCTATTCAACTACCTGAAGCTTAGTAGAAGTTATTACCTTTTGATGTGCAGGCACTGGAATTGGAATTGAAACCACCCCCTACACATCTAAAGTATGCCTATTTGGGAGATAAACAGACTCTCCCAGTTATCATTTCAGCGGAGCTGACTTCAACTTAAGAGGAGAGGCTGGTTTGAATGCTGAGGGAGCATAAGAAGGCCATCGGGTGGACCATTGCAGATATCCAAGGGATGAGTCGTTCCATATGCATTCACCGCATTTTGTTGGAGGATGACGGAAAATCTACAAGGCAAGCTCAACGTAGGCTGAATCCCCCAATGATGGAAGTTGTGAAGAAAGAGGTATTGAAGCTCCTTGATGCTGGGTTATTTATATGATCTCTGACAGTAAGTGGGTAAGTCCTGTCTAGGTGGTTCCAAAGAAGTCTGGAATCACCGTTGTGAAAAATAAGGAAGGTGAGTTGATTCCCACCCGAGTGCAAACCAAGTGGCGAATATGTATTGATTATCAAAAGTTAAATGCTGCAACTCGTAAAGATCATTTTCTCCTTCCTTTCATTGATCAGATGCTTTAGAGATTGGCTAGTTATGACTATTATTGCTTTTTAGATGGCTTTTCAGGCTATCTTCAGATCCCAATCGCACTTGAAGATCAAGAGAAGACCACGTTTACATGCCCATTAGGTACGTTTGCCTACCGAAGGATGTCATTCGGATTGTGTAACGCACCCGCCACGTTCCAAAGGTGTATGGTAAGCATTTTTCTGGATATGTTGAGACGATTATTGAGGTATTCATGGACGATTTTAGTATGTATGGATCTTCTTTTGATGAATGTCTTGAGAATCTTGGAACGATGCATGGAAACTAACCTTTTGTTGAACTAGGAAAATGTTATTTTATGGTGGATCAAGGTATAGCTTTAGGTTATGTGATATTTGTTAAGGGTATTCAAGTAGACAAGTCTAAAGTTGATATCATTTCTTCTTTACCTTACCCCTTCACTATGAGGGAAGTGTGTTCTTTTCTAGGGCATGTAGGTTTTTATCGAAGATTCATCAAGGACTTTTCGAAGATAGCCACACCACTATGTAAGCTTCTTCAACAAGATGTCTCCTTTGAGTTCGATGAGAGGTGCAAAGAAGCATTTAATAAACTTAAAGAGCTTCTGACATCCCCACCGGTGATTCAACTGCCAGATTGGAACCTCCCATTCGAGATCATATGTGATGTAAGCGATTATGCGATGGGAGCGGTTATAGGGCAAAGCGTGGCAGAGCTTTGCATGCCATTTACTATGCTTCAAAGACTTTAAGTCCAGCTCAATTGCATTATTCCACTACTGAAAATGAATTGTTATCTGTGGTTTTTGCTTTGGAAAAATTTTGATCATATTTGCTTGGTACTAAAGTGATTGTTTATTCTGACTATACAGTTTTACGATACTTTCTCATAAAGAAAGAAGTAAAACCGAGGCTATTAAGATGGATTCCTCTCCTATAGGAATTCAATTTAGAGATTAGAGATAAGAAGGGGGAAGAAACGTGGTGGTGGATCATCTCAGTCGTTTGATAATGGAAGAAGACGATGTCCTTCTACGAGAAAGCTTTTTGGATGAGCAATTATTTTCTGCTGATGCGACACCACCATAGTATGCAGACATTGTCAATTTTTTAGTAACTAATGAATTACTGTTGCTTTGTCAAAGGCTTAAAGGGACAAGCTACGGAGTGAAGCGAAGTATTATGTATGGGATGACCCCTATCTTTGGAGGCACTGTGCAGATCAAGTTATCAAGAGGCGTGTACCGAAAAATGAATCATCGTCAATTTTAGCCTTCTTCCATTCGTTCGCTTGCGGAGGACATTTTGGGGTAAAACGGACGGCTCAGAAAGTTCTAGAAAGTAGCTTCTATTGGCCAACATGGTTCAAAGATGCATATACCTTCTGCAAATCCTGTGATAGATGCCAATGGTCAGGTAACCTGTCCCATAAAGATCAAATGCCACAAACCCCTTTGCTTTTCTGTGAAATTTTTGACGTGTGGGGCAATGATTTTATGGGACCTTTCCCTCCGTCTTTTGGCTTTACTTATATATTGCTTACAGTTGATTATGTTTCTAAATGGGTGGAAGTAAAAGCCACTAGGACTAACGATGCCAAGGTTGTTGCAAATTTTGTTAAGGCTAACATTCTTTCCAGGTTCGGGATACCGAAAGCCATTGTTAGCAACAGAGGAACCCACTTCTACAACAGGGTGATAGAAGCAATGTTCAGAAAATATCACATCACGCATAAAGTTTCCACTGCTTACCATCCCCAAACCAATGGGCAAGTTGAAGTCTCGAATCGGGAAATTAAGTTAATCCTGGAGAAAACTGTGCAACCTAATAGGAAGGATTGGATCGTAATACTAGAAGATGCATTGTGGGCCTACCGGACAGCTTACAAAACACCAATCGGAATGTCGCCGTACAGGCTAATGTTTGGGAACCCATGTCATCTTCTAGTGGATTTACTGTTGGCACCAGTTACCGGATATCCAACCTCTTACGAAAAACATGTTGGATCCCAAATCCGGAACCCAACTACTTAATCCGACACCCTCATACTTATATAATTTTTATAAACTCAATTAAAGTCTTCCGAATAAATCTTGTAAGATTCATCTTAATTTCCGTTAATAAAATTGATTTACTTAGGGCCCAAAATAGAATACAATTTCTAATCGGGGCTTCCTAGACCAAAATGCGGGCTCATGATCTAAAATTTTTAACCAATTGCTTCACTTTGATTGAATCCATAATTTCAATTTCATCCCTAAAACTCACAAATTTGCATAAAAAGGTGAACAATATTTTTAGAAAACTAATTCTTCGAAAATCGAGAGAATCGGAAGTCAATTGCAAAAGTTATACGAGGAAAATCGGAAATGACCAAATGAATAGTAATCAGCCAACTTCCGACCCTCATAACTTTTTACTCCTAACTCCGATCAGGACATATCATACCTCCATGGAAAGATGAAAAGACCCTCTACATCTTTCATGAAGGATGCAAAAACCAAATACGGCTCTAAAGGGGCGAAAAACCCTTCCGAAGCTTCAGCCCAAATTACCAAATGAATAGTACCCGAGAATAGAAATCTGAAAACTTTCAAACCCTATAACATTTTCATCTCAAGTCCAAAAATAACCCATTTTATACCGTTTTAAAGATCTTGACAAGCTCTACAAACTTTAAGAAATACCCCTCCCTCAAATTCATACTCTAACATGCTCTAAAACTCAAAACAATGTGGCTGCCCATTTTTTAAAAAAAAATGGACGGCATCTCCCCTAAAAATGCATCTAGCCAAAATTTTAATCTAACCATCCAAGCTACAAACCTGCATAAAAACTACTTCAATCATCCAACTACAATCCAATCAACATCAACTCAAAAGAGCAGCCATCACACTCTTAAACATCTATCCATTTCAATGCATAAAGCAATACAAACCCATTCTTTCTTGTTTTGCCATTCTCACCATACATACATGCATTCTTTGAAAAACATATACAAGACACATTCTAAATTCAAAACTCTTACATTTACATGGAAATAAACCAATACAAAGCTTTCAAGGGCATTTAGCCCGAATACAGCAAATTCTCAAAGAACAAAATACATAGTACAACATTAGTTCAAAAGGGCTATCTAAAGCCTAGCTTTCTAACACAAGACTTCTAAACCAATAAAATGCATCGAAGTAAAGCCTTAATCCCAATCCAATAACTCGATTTCCCGCTCAAAACCTATGGAAGGGAAAATGGGGGGTGAGCTCGACGGCTCCGTGGGTAATAACTTAATAAACAAGAAATAAGCAAAAACCGTTATTCACTCAATCATTTATCTTTTTCATACAATGTCATATTAAGAAAAGCAATTTCAATTTTCAAAACTTTTCACAGAATAACACTTCCGACAATTTACAAAGTTAACGAATCATAACACAATAGCACATAATCACATAACAAGTGGTTTGAGTGATCCTAACAGGACGTACTACACATGTCCGCCAAGCGGCCATGTGTAGCCGTGAACAGAGGGGAGTC
>JAOQMR010086960.1:0-14467 GCA_027563865.1 Erythroxylum pelleterianum
AGTAATATTAGAGAAGGTTTTGTTGTTTTCTAACCTTGCCTTCCTTTCCTGGTTTGACCTTCTTTCTTGCAACTATTTGAAAGGAGATGTGAAAATTTCTGTTGTATTGAATTCACCAACCCAAAATGTATGTACATGCATTTAGCTACTTATACTAGGAAAGGGAAAAAGCTATTGGTGGAGAGCCTGCTGTACCTAAGCTGTATTTACAATTGCAAGAATGAACAAAATGCAGGGGAATCAAAAGGACAAAAGGTGGCTTGGTGCATGCAGTAGCCGATCAGTGTGATGTGGTTGTGTGCTACTGTCAAAAGCTGCATGGCGCAAGTCTATGTGAATGGTCTGGACCACTGGATGATGACCAACCCAAATGAAGCAAAAGAAGCAGTTGGTCCAGGTGACACAACTCAAGCCCAGAGGAGTAGTTGACCCAGGAGAAATTTAATCCAGTCTTTAACACTCCCCCCTCAAGTCGGATACCCGGAGGAACGCACGAGTCCGAACTTGGAAGCTAGGGATCCGAACGTGCGAGTAGGGAGGGGCTTCGTGAAGAGGTCAGCTAGTTGTCGGTGGCTGCGAACGTGGTGGCGGTCCAGAAATTCCGAGTTGACGGCATCGCGAACTAGGTGGAGGTCGATTTCCAGATGTTTGATCCTCTCGTGAAAGACGGAGTTTCGCGATATGTGGATCGCCGCTTGGTTGTCGCAAAATAGAGGTATGGCTTTCGTGATTTGTACCTGGAAACACCTCAGTAGATGTACGATCCACTTTAACTCGCATGTGGTGAAAGCAAGGCTTCGATATTCTGCTTCCGCTGAGGACCTACTCACGGTTGACTGTTTCTTTGTTTTCCAGGAGATGGGTGAGTCGCCCAGAAACACGCAGAAATCGGTTAAGGACCGTCTGCTATAAACACAACTTGCCCAGTCAGAATCCAAGTAGGCGACGAGTTCTAGGGTCGAGCTTGTTGGGTAAAATAGACCCTGATGTTGAGTGCCCTTAAGGTATTTCAAAGCACGTTTTACTGCTTCCCAATGGGATTCCCTCGGCGTTTTCAGGAACTGACTCAGTTGTTGTGTAATGTAGGCAAGATCCGGCCTGGTAAAGCTCAAGTATTGCAATCGACCTACAACTCTTCTGTACTTTTCCGGATCTGTAAGTGGCTCGCCCTCGTCAATGGTAAGTTTGCTGCCTGGGACTATCAGTGTTGTGCATGGTTTGCATTCTAGCATGTCTGTTTCTTGTAGGATGTCCTTCACGTACTTACTTTGGCTAAGTAGTGTCCCCTCTGTTGACCTTGCAATTTCGACCCCTAGGAAATATTTTGCATATCCCAGATCTTTAATAGAAAATTCTTTGTGCAAAGCTTGCTTTGTGTCATTTAGTAGTGTCTCATTGGTGCCTGTGATGAGAATGTTATCTACATAAATGATTAGGGCGGCAAACTCATTCCCTTCCCCTTTAGTAAACAGACAATGATTTGCCTCTGCCTTATTAAAGCCTAAGGCCTTCAAGTCGTTGTCAGCTGTTTGTGCCATTGTCTACCGGCTTGTTTACGCCCGTAGATTGATCTCAGTAACCTGCACACCTCCCCTTCTTTGGCTTTTGTGTATCCTCGTGGGGGTATCATGTAGATTTCCTCCTCCAAATGGCCATGTAGGTAAGCATCATTAATGTCACACTGCATTATAGGCCACTTCCTGATAGTAGCTACAGCCAAGAAGGTCCTGATTGTTACAATTCTAGCCACTACGGAAAACACTTCCGAGTAATCTATACCTTCTCTTTGATTGAAGCCCTTGGCCACCAGCCTCGATTTTAGTTTGTCAACTGATCCATCTAGTTTATATTTCACCTTATACACCCACTTTGAAGCTATAGCTCGTTTACCCTTAGGCAATTCAGTCAACACCCATGTTTGATTGTCTTCAAGTGCTGTCAGCTATGAGTTCATTGAGTCCCTCCACTCTTCTGATTTACAAGTTGTTTCATAGGAAAGGGGTTCGAAAATGGAATTGACATTACCTATGAACTCCATGTATGGTTGTGTGTGAATTATCTGAGAATGTGATTCCTTGCACTCTTCTGTTCCTGCAAGACCAAAGACTTGTAAAGCATCATTAGAAGTGTCAAGGACAGAAGTGGACTGATGAGCAGAAGCTTGGAGGACATAGTCATTCAGGTATTTTGGCACATTGTGGGTTCTTTGGCTTTTCCTGACATGAGTATTTGGGGCTGTGGGTTGTTCAGGTGAGGCATAGGGTGATGATAGGATTTCAGTGTTTACTGGTGTTGTTTATTTATACTTTGTATCTGGATTTCTGTGCATATAATTTGGTAGCTTTGCATGACTATCGGTGGTGATGCAGGGGAACAATGGTGGTGATTCTTGTGCTGTCTGGTTTTGGACATTAGCAAAGGGGAATGTGCTTTCATGGAAAGTTACATCCCTAGAGCTGAAGATGTGTTTGGTTTCTAGGTCCATCACTTTGTATGCTTTGTAATCAGGCATGTATCCGAGGAAGACACATTTTGAAGCTCTAGGATCTAGCTTGGTCTTACTTGGGGTTTTGTTTAGTGCAAAGCATAGGCATCCGAAGGTCTTTAGGTGTTCATAGGCTGGTCTCTTTTTGTGTAGTCTTTCGTATGGTGTCTGCCATTGCAAGGTCTTAGTTGGGATTCTATTTAGGAGATAGGTTGCAGTAAGGAGAGCTTCTCCCCAAAAATGTTTAGGCAAACTTGCTGTGAAAAGCAAGGCTCTAGTTATTTGAAGTAAATGCTTGTGTTTGATTTCCACCACCCCATTTTGTTGTGGGGTATAAGGGCAACTTTTCTGATGCATTATCCCCATCTCTACAAAGTATTTTCTGCATTCTTTGTTTATAAATTCCTTCCCATTATCAGTCTGAACCCTTAGGACCCTTGTATCATATTGTTTTTCCACTGATTTGACAAATTGGGTTATGGTATGTTGGGTTTCATCTTTGTGTCGGAGTAGGAATGTCCAGGTAGCTCTAGAATGATCATCTACGATGGTGAGAAAGAATTGGGATCCATTTGAGGTCGGGCCCCCATAAATCCATGTGCAAGAGTTCAAAGGTTCTAGTAGTGTTTATTTTATGTTTGAGGAAGGGTTTCCTATGTTGTTTTGCCATGGGACACACTTGACAGTCTGAAATAATATGAATAGGAAGCTTGATTTCATTGATATGCTGCATCTTTTCTCTAGAAACATGCCCTAATCTATTATACCAAACATCAGAGGAAGTAATAACACTATGAGCAACATTTTTGGTTTTGTAAAAGTCTAAGGGAGGACATTTCAGGGTCTCTAAAGGTAGTAGACAGTCCGAAATTAGCTCATACAATCCACTCCGGGCCTTAATAGCTGCTAAGATGCTGTTAGCCCGAAGGTCCTGCAAAAATAGCTTGTTAGATACGAAAATCGCAGCAACTTCATTTTGTGTGGTGAGTTTATTAATTGATAGGAGGTTCTTGAAGAAATTTGGTATGTGTAGTATTTCATCAAGTGTGATTTGTTCACCAAGAGTGGCTTGTCCTATGTGTTTTACTTCCTGTTGAGTGCCATCCGGGAGAGTGACTGGTTCATATATTCTGTTTTCTTCATAGTTATGACAGATATTTAAGTTTTGGATCATATGTGAAGATGCTCATGAATCTATCAACCATGTGCATGCATTTTATGTAATCTTTGAATGTGTGCTGCCATTACCTGCGAAGTTTGCAAGTCCTCCCAACTTTACCTCACTTGTGCCTTTGCCTTTGAATGCTCTGGATATTTCTTGCTATATGAATGTGACTAATCCTTGAGGAATTTGATCACTCCTGTCAATGCACTCACTGTGTTCATTTTGCATGTCTGCAGGGGAGTCACCAAATATGGCTAAGTTGGCCTTGCCCTTTTGCCCGGTCAGTTCTCTATACCAGTCAGGCACTCCATGGATTTTGAAACAAGTTTCTATGGTATGCCCCGCCTTTCCACATTTGACACAATGATTATCTTCCTTCCTTGTGTAGATCTTCTTACTGCTGTTGATATTTTTGCCCCCCTTTTTGTGTTAGAGTTGGGTTGTTTTGCCATCATGGCTACCTGTATGTTATTCTCATTAGTGGCACTTACTGTTCTTTGTCTTTCAATAGTCTGCATCATTGCATATGCTTTGTTCACCATGGGTAAGGGCTCCATAAGCATAACTTAGTTCACAACATGCTCATATTCTTCATTCAGGCCCATCAGGAACTGCACAAGTCGGTGTGTGTTTTCTTTAGTGCTGATTGCTTTGGCAGCCTCATAGATGCAGGTAGGTGTCGGGCTTAGGCTAGACAAATCATCCCGTAGTTTGTTTAGCTTGGTATAATATGCTGAGATAGAGAGGCTACCTTGTTTGAGTTGATTGATCTCCCTCTCTATCTGGTACAGCAGTGGGCCGTTGGCTTCCCTAAATCTCTCCCTCAGCTCATCCCAAAGCTCCTTAGCTATAGAGAAGGACAGGAATGCATCTCCCAACTCCTTGTTCATTGAATTGAGGATCCAAGACTGAACCATGGAGTCAGCCCTCTTCCATCTAGTGAGTAGTTGAGCCATCTATAAAGGATAGTTTATCCTTGTTACAAAGTGATATCATCATTGCCTTGCTCCATGTTAGGTAGTTATTTCCACTGAAGAGGGTGGTAACTAAAACTGCTCCTGGGTTTTCTATGTTGGTGATGGAGTATTTCTCAAGGTCTGTGGAATTAAGGTGGCTGGATTCACTTTCAGCCATAGTGGACATGGTGAGTGGTAAGTTGGATCAGACCATAGGTTCTGATACCATGAAAGGAGATTGAAAATTTTTGTTGTATTGAATTCACCAACCCAAAATGTATGTACATGCATTTAGCTACTTATACTAGGAAAGGGAAAAAGCTATTGGTGGAGAGCCTGTTGTACCTAAGCTTTATTTACAATTGCAAGAATGAACAAAATGCAAAGGAATCAAAAGGACAAAAGGTGGCTTGGTGCATACAGTAGCCGATCAGTGTGCTGTGGTTGTGTGCTACTGTCAAAAGCTGCATGGTGCAAGTCTATGTGAAGGGTCTGGACCACTGGATGATGACCAGCCCAAATGAAGCAAATGAAATGAAGCAAAAGAAGCAGTTGGTCCAGGTGACACAACCCAAGCCCAGAGGAGTAGTCGACCCAGGAGAAATTTAATCCAGTCTTTAACACTATTGTCCCACAAGTGGGCTTTATATCTCCCTGTCCATCTATGCCTGGTTAAGAAAAGCCATCGAGAAATGAAAACAAAGACATAACAAAGCAGAATGTTCGTGTAATTAGGGAACATATGGAGCACTAACCTTGTCACACCTCTGTACTGAGAAGTTCTCTGTCCAAATGTCTTAATAAATTTCCTATGGACAATCTGCTTTCGATCCACCTTCTCAGGACTCCTTTTCTTAGTTTTTATGTAGACACAGCCAGTCAGAGCAGGTGATACTTGTTGAGAACCAGGGCTCATAGATAAGCTTAGTGACTGCAAGTCTCCATAAGTCATTGCACGAATGGACCTAGATTCATTTCCATTATCGCTCATGCACCCAGTGGTCTTCTGGTCCATTGCATGGTTAGCTTGGTAGTTCCTTGGGATGCAGTTCTTCATACCATTATCATCCCCCAGAGTTGGGAGCTGAAGATGGCAATCAGAAACCTGAGTTTTTTAACGTCCTCTCTAAGTAGCATCTCGTTGCCCCTATAGTAAGAGTATTGCTGGGCTTCAATCTGATGCATGGAGTTGTGATGAAGATGCTGTAGAAATTTGTGGCTATTAGATCCGTGAGCTGGGTTTTGGTTATAATAAACACTATCTAAGCTAAGACCCGTAGCTCCTCTATCACACGGATAGGTCCCCATTGTTGCACCACCGAAGAAATCCTCAAGCTTTGCTGTTGAACTTGTCTCCATCGTTGCTTCATACAAAAATATAATACAAAGCAGTCCGAGCTAAGATAGAGAATAGATTTTACCTAAAAAACATGGGCCAAAAGAAAATAATATACGGAGCTATCTGTAATCTTAGCAACTAACCTTGAAGTTGTGAACTGGTAAGTTCTTCATAATGCAGAGAGAGCCACCTGAATTTAGCAGCATCACAGGCAGAGGAGAGTACAAGCATCCACTTTCACCGTCAACACCATAGTAAACGCCACAAGAGAGATGTGGTGACGAATGGAAAAAGCTTGATGGGATAGCAGTAGGAACAACAACAGAAGCAAACTCTGGTTGATGATGCTAATTTGGGTTTGAAGAAACCTCCATTTTCATGTCAGAAGATAGAGACCAGCGTAGCCAGTTAGTATTGCTCATTTGCTCTTACCATTATCATCATTGCTGCTCTTGGGCTTCATTTCTTTTACGTGCCCTCATGTAGTACTGTTACTTTCAATGTTGGGACGTTGGAAGAAGAGATTCTTATTAAGTTTATGATGTAGCCACACATCGAGGGATGAACCTGATGACCTAAAGCTAAAGCTTGCATAATATGAGTATGTTATTCTTCTTAAGCAAGTATTGATTGAGCCTATAAAATTAGACTGAACTTGCCAGGTGTTTTTATTAACAAATGTTCAAAGCAAAAGCGTAGAAAGAAGAAATTAGTAATTGACTACAAGCCTCTGAATGCATTCCTACAAGATGACAAGTTTCCTCTTTCAAAGATCAATACTCATGTACTATTTCTAAAAGAAGTTGTTATCTTTTCCAAGTTTGATCTTAAAGCAGGATTTTGGCAACTGGGCATTCACCCAACTGAGAGATACAAGACTACATTCTGCATTCCCAATGCACCTTACTAATGGACCGTTATACCATTTGAGCTTAAAGTCACCCCATCACTATTTCAAAGAACAATGACCAAAATTTATGAGCCTATCCTTTACAGTGTAATCATTTACATCGATGAAATTCTCCTGTTCTCAAAGACCCATGGAGAACATCAGACCTTATTGCAATAATTCTTGGATCTTACTAAACATCATGGCATTATGCTTTCAGCCTCGAAAAGCCTCATTGACACTAAAGAAATTGAATTTCTAGGTATGCATTTCAAAGATGGATTCTACCAGCTCGGTCCACATATTGCACAAGAGTTATTATACTTTCCTGATGAACATTTCATTGTGAAACAGATACAACAATTCCTCAGGATTGTTAATTACATCTGTAAGTTCATACCATACGTGGAAGCTTATACTTCATGTTTATCCAAGTTATTAAGACAAAATCCACCTTGTCCTCCTGATAGACAACATCCACCTTAGCCTCTTGATATTTTCCCTTTCTTTTTTCATTATAAATATCCTCTTCAGCCAAGTAACGTTACAACTCTTTCATCTTTTAAAACTTTTAGTTCTCAAGTTTTTATGGCTAGTCAACTTCTCTTTATCTTCACAAAGAAATCTTTTCCTCTTATTACTAGCACACCTATTAGTGTTTCTAAAGTTGCCTCACTTGCTCATATGAGTTTGTTTTATTATTTGAAGAAGTTTTTTCATGAACATAACTCTCTTGGAAGTCCCACAATATTCAACCTCAAAGCACCTTACCTTAATGTGACTTTTTGTCATGGTTCTCTTTCTGAAAGCACATTATGGTATCTTTGGGCACTCTCTGCCCTTAATACTTATGCTGTCATTATATCTCCTCTTCAGCTCTATCAACATCTCTGTGACATAAACAATGGAAGCTCTTGGTTATGGACATTTCTTGAGTGGTTTCAACCATTAGATCAATGGAAGCAACAATGTTCTCTGATAATCTCACATCATCATCTTTGGAAAGCTTCTGCTAGACGACAATCTACTCATTACTTCTTCATCTTCCATTTTCCATATCGAGAAACACATACTGGTGTCCTTTACATAAAACATCGTGTCTAATTTTATCATACATGATTATACTGGCCACGACATCAAAACAGTGTGCTTCAATCTCTTAGAGATTTTCTTAAAGAATACACCAGTCATTTCCATCTCTATTGGACCATATCCTGATGAATTTATTCCTGGTGAACCAAAAGTACCAGAAGTTGATATACTAGGTTCCAATAGTCCTCAGTATGACATAGAAGAATCGATCTCAGATATTGCAGGACCTTCTCAGTCTTTTAGGATGCTCAGGACCAGATGATGATAACTACAGTCCTAATGAAGATGAGTTAAATCAATTCTTGCAAAAACTTCACACATGTGAGCTCAGTCCCAGTAAATGACAAAAGACTTATCAAGTTGATATTGATAGCTCAAGTGATCCAGATTCTCTATATAATATACAAGCGTGGTACGAACCAATTCGTGACAAATAATGCCTTGGATCCCAACTCTCATAATGAGACTCATCGTTTTAGGAGTTTTTGCTTTTGAGTCTTGTGATCAAAAGAGAATCTTTGTAGCCCACAAACCATTGTACAAGATTCTTTCTTATCATCATACTGTTTTTTTTTTAAAGTTGTTTATTTTTTCAAAGTAGCGTTGTTAAAGGTGTGATGATTGTACTTTAAAGTTACTTTCTTTTTTAAAGTTGTAATGAGTGTATCTCTTAAAAGATTTACTTTGTTACCCTTGCTTCGTCTATAAAAGCAAGGCTCCTTCTTAGTTGTAAGCAGGTTCTTCTTACATTGAAGATTAGTTTAATGAAGTTTAGTTTGAGTGTTTTCCATTCTCTCTAAGTTCTTCCTCTCCTGAAAGTTTCAAGTCTTGATGATGTTACTATCTGTTTTAGTACAGAGACAAATATGCTCTACACTCGCCTCTTTTGAGGATCTTGCGTATCAGAAAGTCTAAGACAGTCTGTGACTGCTTTTAAAATAATTCTGCTGTGAGATTGGAGATTAACAAGGAAAAGAGTGTAGGTACTGTTGCGACTATTATTTCGAAAGGGAAAAGAGAGTTGTGAAAGGTGTAAGGTTCCTAAAAGGAAAGCTAAGAGTTGTGTACCCGTGGAGAGAAGGGCTTTGTTATCTCGACCATCATACCTGGTACTTAGCAACAGTCACAAAGGTTCCCGTGTTGTTCCATAATAGTCTACCAGACACCTCAGTAAGCCTACAATCCGACTTTGGTTAGTCGAAGGTCTTCTCAAAGGTGTTGTTTTAGCCAGTTGGTTTTCGTACTTTTCCTGTGTGCCCTTCAAGGTCCCGATGTGGTGGTTGTTTAAGTGATTTAGTTCGTTTCTACCTTCAAGGCATCTTTTGGGTGGCTCAGTGGTATCAGAGCCATCTTTCGTGTCTTGATCGACTGTAATATTGTCTCTAGATAAGAGTGAGTATGGAGAGAGCTCATAAGTAATGGAAACACTACCTAATGACCTTGTTCATTTGTCTTCAACTTTGTCTATGTCTAGTTCGCTTTCTAGTGTAAAGTGTGTGTTATCTAATCGTATAGAAAATTTAGTAGAAATCACCCATATTCCTGTAGAAAATATTGTTTGTGAGTCTTCTTTACCTTTGTTGAGTATGTACAGTATTTGTTTTCGTGATCATTCATAGACGAGAAGTAGACATACTATTTTGTCTACCTCTAGAACAAAAGTAGAAGAAATCATCCAGAGTTTTAGATTGGAACAATGTGGCCTCAGATCTATAGCTGCAGAATAATGTGTAAAGCTTGAAATCTCTAAAGAGCTGATCTATATGTAGTACCCCACTCCCGCAAGATCCGAACCCGATATCAACGGTGATATCAGAGTCCGTGCCCGTGAAGGTGGCGTGCTAGAACACTCAATCAGTCAAAAGTCAGTACACTTTTGTTTGCGACAATACAGGCATATGCAGAAACCAATTATCAATTGGGCCACTTTCATTTCATAACTAATTCAATCACAGATTCGGGCCCATTTCACTCGTAAACATTTTCAGTCAATACACTCAACATTATTTAAAATAGCCATGTAATGTACAGAAATTCGTAACCAAATTAGGCCCAATTTTATCCACAAACATTTCAGTGAACACATTACAATCAATACAATTTCAATAGCCTATTCGGGGCCCACTATAATTACAATACACTGTTTTACAGAAATTGCGGAATACAAATTATACAAGAATGGAACGACACTAATGCAGACGTGGACTAATCCCGACCTCTATCTCTAACTTGCATGCAGTAGGCATACTCCCGTTTGTCTAACGGGGTACTCTTTAAAGCCTGAAAAATAATTGCAAATTTTACGTGAGTTTTGCGAACTTAGTGAGGAACCATCATCAATGGTTCACCCAATTTATGCAACTCAAGCATATCACAGTTATATCAAATTTCACATTGAGAAGTATCTCACAGTTGTTGTCACATAAGTATAAGGCATTTTTGCCTTTCACCCAATCAGAAATAGTCAATCAAATATGTATGCAATGCGTATGTGACACCTTTCCCATTTATTACGGTGTTGTGACCGAGCGCCTGAACTATCCCATATAAGGCTTATTAAGCGTTAAACGCGTCTTAGGGGTAGGAGAGCCCTCTGGGTATGCACTACTTCCCTTCGAGCTCGAGGCTCTTTTTCATTGGTTGAGCTTGTAGCTCTGATCGGTGGCTACTCCGGTCACAACTGTCATTATCTGATCATGCATTCATGTATGAAATGCATATATCCCAATTTACATAGTATATATATATATCACAATTAATCCATGTGTCACAACTGATCACATTATAAGCAAGCAATTTTCATATCACAAACCATCATATATCATCACATCACAAGCACTTCTATGTCATAACTCCCAATACATCGGACTTTCTGTCCGGAATCCACAGTCATAATTAAACACAAAACCCGCCATTATTCACTACAATAGACATATAATAATTGAGAGACCCATTTAGGTTACTCACCTATAACTTCAGAGCTAATGCCGGAAAGTCTCAGCAACGTCGGTGGATCGACGCTCCAAATGTGCCTCTATAACGGTCAAAGTATATAAACGTTACCAAATGTACAATCAGAAATATTTAATAATGCACATGAAGCAATTAACATGTGTACAATGTATGTTCGTGACAATTCCGGTATCATTCCATAAATCTCATCACAAAATGTTCCCCTAATTTTCAAAAATCCATTGACACCAAAATGACTCAATTCAGACCAGAAATGAGGAAGTTATGACCAACACACTTTCAGACCAAAACTAAACCAAGATTGAACACTACACCTAACTTCGAGTCAGAAATTGAAAGTCTTAGCGGCTAAATTGCCGTTCGGCTCCTTCAGACGACTTGTAGATCCATGTCTCTAGTTTAATTTGAAATAAGAATCAGATCGATTGGAGCCCTATAGCTCAAGATATCTCCAAATTACTAAAGCATGTTCAGACTTTTCAACCGATCTTCCCACTTTGATATAATCAATCTTTTTCAAATTAATATCAAAACTGATCAATCTGGTATGGAAAGATAGAAAAATGTCTTAAGAATCCAACGCTTCGAAAATCAGATCGATCGGAGGTCGAACAGAAAAGATATAATCAAAAGAGTGGAGGGAGGTCGGTCGGCCAAAAAATCGACAGAAATGTCTCTCGGCCAATTGGCCGAGCGGTGCGCGCGCAGACGCTCGCGTGCGGACTGGCGCTCGGCCTGCCAAGCGCTGGGCTAGCCGAGCGCTCACGCTGGTCGGCCTGACCGACCTTCTAACTTCTAACGCTTATAACTTTTTACTTCGAACTCTGAATTTGGCAAGCTTGAACTGTTAGAAAGATAAAAAGAAGCTCTACAATTTTCAAGAAGGACTCAAAATCAAAATAAGTCTCTAAAGGGGTCAAAAATTTACTCAAAGATGACCGATCGACAAGTTCCTCAAAAATTTTAAAAAGCACTTCAACTTGTAAACATCATAACTTTTCACCCAGAACTCCAAATTTGGCAAACTTGGTGTCTATGGAAAGATACTAAGCCGATCTACAAGTTCCATGAACGACTTAAAACCAAATTAAATCTCTAAAAGGGTCAAAAAGTCCACACAAAGTAACTGATCGATCAGCTCATCTCAAACAACATCAGAACTTGCAAACATCATAACTTTTCACTCCATTGTCTAAAAAATCCATACTTTATATCGATAAAAAGATGAAAACAAGCTTTACAATTTTCATGAAGACCCTAAGAACAATTTCTAACTTTAAGAGGATCAAAATGTCACTCGATCAATCGATCATAATTTCTAACTACGGTATCGAAAAATTGCATACTTTATGGCGTTAGAAAGCTAGAAACATGAGCTACAACTTTCATTAAGACCCTATGAACAAATTCTACATCAATGAGGGTCAAAATCCAAATCGAAGTTACTGCCCTGAAATTTCCATACTAAACAACATTCAAACTTCAAAATTCACATCTTCCAATTCCCACACCCAAAAATGGTATGCTATACCTCATTGGAAAGCTATGAAATTCCTCTATAACTTTCAAGAAGGCTACTTGGCCCAATTAACAAAAATTAGTTCAAAAATTTGCCTCAGACCAGAACACACAAAATTGCCCTTATGAACATTTATAAAACAAAGCAAAGAAACTTTTAGAACAATCATTGGCAAAACACAATAAAACATGAATATTCTTCATGAATATCAACATATGCGTTCTTACAAAGCTTTAGTGGGCATTTCTAGCCCCAATACATCAAAGTCTCAAAAATTGCAATTTCAAAGAAGTTACATAAATAGTAACTATACAAGCTCACTTTTTCAATTATAAAGATGTTACCCACAATACATACATACACAAAAACCCATTTCATGCATTAACCTCCAAATATCATTGTAAAACATTGAACATAATTTACTACATTCACTACCGATTCCTTATTTAATAATTCTAACTTTCAATCAAAGTTCAGAGTCCAACACAAGCTCTTGTCCCCTGATCTTGAATGAAAAATTTCATTCGGGATTTCCATGATGGATAATTCGATCCATCCAATAATGGAGGTCTGGTGATTGAAGCACCCTCTCTCGTAGCCATATCTGCGAATCTCGGACCTGCACCAACTTGCTACCAAGTTTTGAAATGGTAATCTTGCTCTGATACCAATTGAAATAACTAAGTTGTCAATAAATTTGCAGACTATCCAAAATTAATTTTTTCATATAAGTAAATTAACAATCACAAAAGCAAAATACCAAAGACGCCGATGTTTGGTAACGCAGTTCAGCACACTTTGCGTACGTCTGCGGGGCCCTCACCCAGATTGATTACTTTCACTATAGTTCACAAAAATTACAAAAAGATTGATCTACCTAGTACGATTCAATCAATGTAACTGACCCACAACCTAACTACTTGTGAAAGATTTTCATGCCCAATAACACGACCGACTCTTGTTAACCTCGTCAGAGGATTTTCCTAACTACTTTACTCAACCAAAGAAACAAATAAAGCCAGTAAATATAAAACATCCAGATTAGAAGTTTCCCACAAACACAAACAGACCACTGCACATGTTCATCACGCAACCATCAACATCGAAATCACCTTTGTGCTGCAACTAACCGACCACTTCAAGAACCCAGAAAAATTCAGCAACACTTCACACTTCGTGGACTGCTTGTAAGAGATAAACTATTAAAAAGAGCTGATCTGAAACATCAACACATTCAGCTCAATAAAAGTTCAAAAACAAAACAGAGAACAACAACCCCTCTAGCAAAAATTCTTCGTAGGTTTCTAAAAAAAATCAGAAGTAAGTCCACAGCCACACACACTCCACGCCAATATCACGTGAGCTACCAAGATACCAATCAAGCAAGCACACTGCTAGGTTTTGATAGAATCCTAGTCAAACTTGGACTCTCTAAGATTCAGTCCCACAAATACTCTGCTTATATGGTATATATCTCCAAGTCCAATTCCATGCCATATCCAATACTGAAATTTGAAAATTCAAAAACCCAATTCCGAACAAAATCTCCAACACGCAATTACTAATTTAAAGCAAATCTTTAGGATATATGGTATGTCCCATATCACATAAAAATGCCAAAAATAAAAATAGGATATATGTAAAATAATTTTGGTGGGGTCAATTCGGATGTAATGTTCCAGAATTGAAAAAGTTTGTGAGTCAGATTTTAAGTCAATGTGTGAGTGCAACTGGGTGTGAACGAAACTTAAGCACATTTGAATTTATTCATTTCAAGAAAAGGAATAGATTGGAGCATAAGAGGCTGAATGACTTGGTTTATGTTCGTTATAATTTAAAGCTTCAGGAAAGATATGTTATTTTCATTATTAATTTTGATATAATTTCTTATAACTTTCTAATAATTAAATTTAATTGTTTACTAAGACTCTTAGTAGCACAAGTTATTCAAATGATCCAATTGCCATTGATGATATTGATGTTTTGGCGGATTGGGTTTCTGAAGAACCCAATTTGGTTGATGTGAGTGATTTGAATTTGGAAGATAAT
>JAOQMR010086976.1:0-14459 GCA_027563865.1 Erythroxylum pelleterianum
AAGTCATAATTTTCATAAGTTTTGCATTTTCAAACCTTGCAACACATGTAAGCACATAAACACAACACAGATGGTTCTACAAGTCCATATTCATGGCACTACATAAATAAAAAATATTTCAGGGGCCAACAGTTTACCATTGATCTAGTTCCAGGTGTTGCTTCTATATCTATTCCTCCATATAGAATGGCATCTCTTGAACTAAAGGAGTCGAAGGCTCAACTATATGAGTTGCTGGAAAAGGCTTTTATTAGACCCAGTGTATCACCTTAGTGATCATGTCTTTAAGAAAAACAAACGAAGTACACGCGTCTAAGCAAGACACAGACGAAGTACACGCATCCAAGCAAGATAGAAGAAGTTCACGCGTCTAAGCAAGACGTAGACGAAGTGGACGCATCTAAGCAAGGCGATGAAATCAGACGGAGTTTGTTGCAGGACTCAACTAATGACAAACTCTAGAAGGTTTTAAAGATTCATATCCTAGATGATTTAATACAATTCAACTTTACTCCAATTTATCTCCAATTTTTTTCAATATCATCTTCTCATAAATTTCTAAGTCATCACCGAAATTTTCAGTGTCATTTTTAACAATTTTCCAATATCATTGATTCCTATTTCTATTTTCCATACATCAATTTACTTGCCAATTTGGCATTTTTCCTAGTCCAATAAAAATCAACACTTTCAGAAATTATTCCTAAAAATTCACCAGAATTCAAAATTTACTATTACACTCACCAATTAAATTTTTGATACAACAATTTCACAAATTCTCAATAGTATCACATCAAAATTCAATTATACCCAAAATTATCCATGAATTCATGTGCAATTATTTTCATGTGCAGAAGTTCAATATTCACGTGTATGTGTATATCATATATTGCATGAGCATGCAATGCATTTCTAACTCTCTCGGAAATCTCTCATTCTTACTATTTTAGCCTTAACATGGGTAACAAGATATTATATTGTTGATGCTATAGAAGAGTCTAAGGACCTACCTATATAACTTTTGATGAATTGATGAGTTCCCCTTTAGCCCATGAAGCTAGAATTGGCACGCCACAAGAGAAAGTCAAAGAGAAGGCTTTCCAAGTGAAAAGGAGGATTCTTACAAAGGGAAGTCAAAAAATTCCCGAGGCAGAGGTAGAAGTAGATTTCATAGACGTGGTGGTGTTGGTGGTGGTGGTGGTGGTGGTAAAGGTCATGTTTGACATTCAGAGTAGAGACAATTCAATTCAAGAAGCTCCATTCAATGCAATTATAATAAAAAGTTAGGCCATCCAGAAGTAGATTGATGGGAAAAGAAAAAGGATGAGCAAAGGTAAGCAAGCTTTGTGAAGAAAGAAGATACTGAAACGTTGTTCATGGCACATTCTTATGCAGCTAGTGTTCCTGATCATGTTTGGTTCAGCGACAGTGAGTGCTCCAATCACATGTGCAGCTCACGCTCCTTATTTGAAGAATTAGATTCTTCATAAAAGTTAAAAGTTTGCCTGGGTAACAACAAGCAAGTTGAGGTTAACGAAAAAGGTATGTTATTTATACCAGTAATGGCAAAAAGAAGTTGCTGCATGGTGTTCAGTTTGTGCCTAGTTTGAATTAGCTCCTAAAAACTCTTTAAATGAAATTAAAATTCATAAAAAATAATAATGGTATATAATTAGACCTTTAAAATCACTAAAAATAACTTTAACAAAGAGAACTAACTAAAGCAACTAATCATACCACTGTACAAATTATTCATTTATAAAAAATCAATTATTGGAGGTGAGAGTTTTAGAGAATCGAAAGTTGTGGACTTGTTGGTTGTGGAGTTTGGATTTGGGAGTAATCGTTAGCAATTGTGTAAAGACTATGGAGTGGGTAGTAGTGGCATTCAAGTGCGAGGGGAGTGGGTAAATTGGGTTATTTTCAAAATGGATCAAGTTAAAAAATTGGGTTGGGTTGGGTTGGTTTATCATCTGATGTTGATTGATTCATATGGATAGAATAGGCTTTGGTTGGGATTTATTTTTCATTAAAATATTTTTCGTAGGGTAAATATCGTTTTCTATTTCAAAAAGCATTGAGTATATCAACATTAATTTCATTTTCAATGTTTTCCTACAAATTTCTAATTTTTTGTCTCATTTTTTAACCTATAATTGTTTCTCTATCATTTCAGTTACTATGAATTTATATAAATATGTCAATTATTCTTTTACAATTTGATTAGACAATTTAGTTGGTTTTCATAAACCGAACAAACTTTGATCAAATTGATGTTCCTAGTTTTGGATTTATCTATAAAGGGAAAGAAAGTTTTTTTGTTGCTTTTTGTTAAAATGTTGTAATGGCTCATTATGTAAGTGGTTACTAATTTCATGAAATGTGTTCCTAAGATGACCATATGGTGTATGTCTTCCATTATCACGAAAGATTTTTTTCATTGAGAATTCACTTTAACAAACATAAGCATCAGTTTTGTAATATATCCTAAGTTTTGAGTTGTTGGTAGCTTTGAGACTTTCCTAGCTAATTCAAAATAACTTTGTGGGGATTATTCTAGCTTAATACAATTCAAATCAACCCTACAGTCTAATCAAACAATTATTTCAATATGAAAATATTTAATAATTCTAACGGTTATCTTAATCAAATATTTTTAATATATTATTTGGTTAAGTATGAACAAAAATCTTCAGGTAATTTTTTAGTGTTATTAAGCTCATGCTTTTTGTTGATTTATTCATCTTATTCACATTCTTATCTATTGATTTATTGAAGTTTTTTATCGTTTAACTATCCTCCTTTTGTTTTTGATTGAGTATTTTTAGTTCTTGTTTTTATCATGGTTATTTTCTAGTAAAGACTAGACAATGTCAATTATGAGTTTGTATTTCTTGGCTTTGTTTAATATGTTTTTCAAATTATAGGTAGAGTAGGATATGGAAGGATGGTTTTGACTAAGAGTTTCAAATGATTGTTGTAGTTCCATTAAGCATTCCTTTTGTAACTGGGGGTCTTGGATGTTGTGTATAACTTCTTGGAGGAAGTTTTATCTTTTTTTAATACGCTAATTTGTTTTTCGCTTCTAATTGGCCATTATTTATTGTTTTCTATCCACTTTGGGAGCTGTCAGTTTCTAGACCTAAGGCTTCATCATGAAAGTCCTCATTAGAATAATCCTTAAAGGTTTCATTATCAAAGATCATTAAGACATGGATTTTATTTGATACATCTTGTTCTAATTCTAAGGGTTGAATTTTTTTGTTGAACATACAATACCTAGATGTTTGACCTTCTTTTTTGGCACCTATAACATGTTATGTTTCTAATTTTTGATGTTGAAGGGGAGTTTTGGGGTTTGTTTACAAATTTCCTATTTGGCTTGGTTTTTTATAGAATTTTTTTTCTATATTTCGTAATGATATATACTTTTGTTTTGTAGGGCTTTGCTAAATTCTCTATAGTTCTTTTTTACTCTTATTGTAGGAAATATCAAATTGTTGACAAAGGGTTCCTAATTCTTTTTTGGTTTTGAACATTTCATTTTTTCAATTTTTTTGGAGTTTCATATATTGACAAAGTTTGAATCATTCTTTTTAAGTGTAACTAATGCCCTCACTGTAAATTAATGGTGAGAGGCGTGTTCATCCCATGCGTTTTTGAAGTCCATGACACATGCCAAAGAGGACAATACTAATTTATGGGGGTTGCAGGGGGCTATAGCTCAATTGGTAAGAGGCATGTTCATAAGAAACAACAAAACCTTGAGGTCTTGGGTTCGAGTCTTGGACTCACCCAAGAACCAAAGAGGACAATACTAACTTATGGGGCTTGTAGGGGGTTATGGTTGGGCCTGTTTTCCCTGGATCTTGGATTGCGGGGGCTCACGGCTGGGTCCGTTCCCCCCGGATCCAACATCCTCTCCCTTGGATCTTTCTCAAAGTGGTAGAAAATAGAGCTCCCTTTTAGGTCTTCTTTCTTTTCTTTATTTATCTTTTCCATTTAGGGCAAACATTAGGGTTTACCGGGCCTAAAAATTACATTTTAGTAACCGATCTACATCTGTTGTTGCGCAGGCCATGTTCGTGGCGCACTTTATTGTGGTCTCTGTCACGATCGTGGCAGACCACCAAGCTTTTGTCTCGATCGTGGTCCACCTTAGGCTTTGCTTTGGGCTTCCTACGATTCTCCTCCGTTCTTTGATATTTGATCTGAAATATTAACAAACACATCAAGGCACCTCAAATATACAAAATTTTCTATCCTATGAAGCACTCAAAACATAAATATCTAACTAAATAACACAATCCTAACCTATACATGCACTAATCATTCAATTTAACAACTAAACACATACTAAACTACCCACTAAAATATTATGCAACCTAAAACTATCATCCTTACTTATTAGTGTCCATGATATTGATCTGTCTCCTGTTGGATTGCCTGATGGAGTTCAAACCGCTGCTATCAAAGAAGGTTGTGTAGTCTTAAATGGATTTGTTCTTCGTCATGTCTTGTATGTTCCAAGTTTGTCTTGCAATCTTATACCAATTAGTTTTCTAATTTTCGATGCAAATTTCTTTGGCACTTTCAACGATAAATTGTGTGTGTTTCAAGATTGTACATCGAGGAGTCCTATTGGAGTAGGTGTATTTCGAAATGGGCTTTACTATTATAAACCAGTGAAAATTTCTACAATTTGTGCAGTAAGTGGAGCTAATTCTTGTGATATTTGGCATAAGCAACTTGGTCACCTATCGGATTGTATATTTTCTCTCATTCCTATAATTTCTAGTGGTACTAATTTTAAGCATAAAAATTGTGATATTTGTCTTCGGATCAAGCATATTCGTAGCCTATTTCTAGTGAGTAATTCTTATGCTAATGACTGTTTTGAGTTGATTCATTATGACATTTAGGGCCCATATCGCACAACAACTTTAACTGGTGCGCATTATTTTTTGAGCATTGCTAGTGATTATAATCATGGTGTGTGGGTTTATTTGATGTCTGATAAGAGTGAAGCTGCTACTATACTTTGTGATTTTTGTGTTATGACCAAGAATCAGTTTGATAAATCTATCAAGATTATTTGTAGTGAAAACAGTGTTGAATTTTGTTCTCAGCCAATGTTTCGTTATTATGTTGACTATGGAATTTTACATCAAACTAAACCTAAACAAAATGGTCGTATGGAACATATACATTGACATATTTTAGATGTTGCTAGAGCATTGAGGTTTCAAACTAAGTTGCCTATTGAATTTTGGGGTGAATGTGTACTTGTTGCATCCCACTTGATCAATCGTACCCCATCCTTGGTACTTAGTGGTAAGACTCCATACTAGAAATTATTTTCATCCCCACCTCTTTATTCTCACCTTCATGTGTTTGGATGTTTATGTTATGAATGTCACCAATGAAACATCCCATTACTTGTGGGAAGGTTAAAATGGAAAAAGTGAGTGATTTTTCATGCTCATGCATAATATGTCATACATATACAAGTGAATAGTAAAATTGTTGCACATGAAAATAATTGTACATGCATTCATGAATAATTCTGGATAAAATTGAATTGAATTGGGATTTTTGGAAATTTAGTGGATTTTGAATTTATCTATATTGGAAATATTAGTGATTAGTGAAAATATCGTATTTGTGAATGTTGGTGAATTTAGGAGTTACTTTTGAAATTCATGGAGTAATGTGAAAAATAGGGAACAAGAAATCAAAAGATATTTGGAGATAATTGGATTGTAAAGATGAGAGTTAAAGAGTTTAGTTCAAAAGGAACTCGATTAGAGCTTAGACCACAGGAAAGTGACAAGTGTCAAGTTGCTTGTTGTACTTTTGCTAGAAGTAGGTTACTGTTCTTTGAGAATTGAAAGGTTAAGTTTTGTCCAGATAACTTCTTCATAATCACCTTCTTCGAAATTCCTCCCAATACATAGAGTTTTCTTTAAACACCTTATAAGAGATCTCGGTGTTTCTCCCTTTTCCTAAATCAATCCCACCTCGTGAAAGCAAAACCTAAAGATGATTATTGTTCACAGTGGATTACATATTTTGTATAGAGTTAGGGCTTGAAGATAGTTGAAGCTTTTGGAGTCTTTAACAAGTAAGTAGTGAATAAAATTGTTAGAGTTGTGGATTTTTTTAAATAAAGTTGATGAATTTATTGTCAGTGCATCTTCATGGCATTTATGTACATTTATATTCTTGAATACTGTGTTAAGGGGGATGAAAATTGTGGATATGGTGTTATTTGGTTTTTGATGTGTTGTTAGTGATCAGATGTTGTGGAAAGTGATTTTGGAATTAGAAATAGTATTGAGATGGAGTGTAGGGTTAGTGTAGAAGATTAAAGTTAGAAAGGTGAAACATGCTCTATTTCTTCACTGAGCATGTATGAATATATAGGTGTTTATACATGAGTTGAGGAAAACTTAGAGATGTTCCCAAAAAAAGTTTTTGAGTTGAGGAGTATAGATAGTATCGTCTTAAGTTTACCATCTGTATCGTCTGTAATGACGTCATATCGTCTGTGATGGCGTCATATCGTCTGTAAGGATGATTCGTCTGTAAAGTTGTATCATCTATAAAGACGTTTCGTCTATGATGACGTCATAACGTCTGTGATGATGTCATATTGTCTTAAGAGTTACATCATCTTAAGTTGACTTTGCTTTGTCTTAAGTTGACTTTGATTCGTCTGCTTCTCGCATTAGTCTGCCTCTCGCATTCATCTGTTTCTCGCATTCGTCTACTTCTCACATTCGTATGCTTCTTAATTCGTCTGTTATTGGCCATTCATCTGCTTGTGGCCACTCGTCTGCTTCTTGCTATCGTTTGTTTCTTGCTTCGTCTACTATCTGCTTCGTTTTATATGAACAAAACCTTGTTTGATTCTTTCAGTCATAACTTTGTCGTCTGACCTTCAAATGACCTGATTTTTGAAGCGTTGGATTCATAACATAATTCTCTATCTCTCCACATAGATTATAGCTTTTTGTTCTGACTCAAAATAGATTAATCTAATCAAAGTAAGGGTATTGATTAGAAGTGCATGAACTGGATATTCCAATGAACATATTTCAGTATTTTGATTTTATCTGGATCTATAGGATTCCAAATGAGATGATTTTTGGTTTTGGAGTGAACTAAAGGTATAGGCATACAAATTGTCTTAAGAAATTTAATTATGGTTCGGTTTCTAAGATGTTGAGAAAGTTATGTATAGTACACTATTTTTGAATATGAACAACCCAATAATGTTGAGGCATATCTTCAAAATTACTGAACCAAATTGGGTGATTTTTTGAGTCAATAAGAAAGGAATAGAGATTTTAAGGGTTTTAGTGAGGCACAAACTTAAGTATAAATTATACTTAGATGAGTTTTGGATATGAGATTGATTTTGTGATGAAATTGAAGGAAAGATATCCGGGATGGTCATGAACATGCATTGTACATAATTCATTTCATACTGTATATATTATTTGTTATAGAGGAGCAACTGGAACGTCAATGTAACATCCCATTACCCATGTTAGGGATAGAATTATGAATTTTGAGAAATTAGGAAAATGCACATCATGCATTATTAATTGTGACATGCACATTTTTGCACATTCATATGATTGTACATGCATTCATTAGCATTTTCCGGGTACAATTGAGTTGTTAAATATGATTAAAATGTTTTTTGGCAATTTTGGTATTATTTAGGATTTTTGGTATTTTTAGTGAAATTTAGAAAAAAATTTGATTTATTGGCCAATTATAGTGTGACACGTGGACTGGTTAAATTGTGATAAGTGGCAAACTTAGTTGAATGCCATGTGACAGTATTAAACAGTGACAAATGGGAGACATCCAGAAAGCCACGTAGTTCATTATTTAGTAAAACCCATTTCTGCAGCTCTCTCATTTCCTTTGTTGCTTGTTTCTTCTCCGAAAACATTGTTTGTTTATTCTCTATTCTTTACGTTTGATTCACTCTCATTGCTGGAAATAGAAGCTGAAACAAGTAAGTAGTTTTGCTGATGTTTAGTTTCTGGTATAAAGATTTACATGCATGCATGGAGTTGCGAAGTTGGGTTTCGGTGTTGAATAAATTAGACGATTGATTTTAGACTTAGGACTTGTCCAAAACTATGTTGAATGGATTCTGGATTAGGAAATATGGAAATTCTTATAAAGTGATGTAGACATAATATGTTTTTGTTCTAGTTTAAAAGCGTACATGAATAAAGATATATTGTTCGTGTATGAAGTGTTAACATAGTTGAGTTTGAATGAGTTTGGCTTTCAGGGAAAAGTTTAAACAATGCAGTGTTGAGGGAAAGTGTATGTTAATGCAAAGTTGTACTTGAAATGAAGTTTTTGGTTGATAATGTGTAAGTCAGAAAAATGAGATTGTTGGGAAATGAGAGCTTATCTGATTGTGCTATGTTTTTGGAGTTAGAGAGTAAACTTGAATTTTGATCTTATGTAAATGATTTGAATTGAATCAAGAGTTAAATGAAGTGAAGTTTTAGAGATTGATTTGGGTATAGAAGTGCATAATGGTAGAGTGAGAAAGTGAAAACCTGGAAAAGTTGGGAAGACAAATCTTCTGTAAAAGTTCGCCGCGACCAACCTTGTTCGCCGCAGTTAAATCTTTTTAGTTCACCGCGGTAAACTCTTGAGTTTGCTGTGGCGATCTTTGCAAAAATTCCAGAGAAAATCTACCTTTTGGAGTGTTCGTCGCGGCCATCTTTTTGTTCTCGCCGCGGCCAAACTTTTTGTTCTCGCCGCGAAGTCCCTCCCTTTACAGCTTGAACATACTTTCGTATTTTGACCATAACTTTCTTTGTAGTTATCCAAATTAGGTAATTTTGATTTGGCGTAAACTAGAGACATAGAGCTACAACTTTTATGAAGAAATGGAGTTTTAATTCTGTCTCTAAGAATTTCAAATTTTGGGTGGAAGTTGAGGTAAGAATTCTGCTGAAGCTTATGAACCGTCTAAAATATTTTAAGTATATCTTTTCGTATACTGATCCAAATTAAATGATTTTGGTGTCATTAGAAAGTTAAGAAATGGGAGAACAACTTTACAGAAGGAAGTTTGGTCTAATTTGGTCATTTACCTTATCAGATTTAGTATGGATAGTTGACCCGTATATGTATTAGAGGAAAAATCTGAAGTGGTCAATGAAGTTATGAAATTGTTGACATGGTTTTGTTTCGATCCAATTGTAAGTATACGTGGTATTAATGAGGGCTTTGATATTTGAATGATTTGCTGATAAGGATCGCAATAAAGTACCCCGGAATTGTCATTGAACATGCATTGTGCATACTTTCTATACATTGATATGCATAAAAGAACACTTGTGCATTTGTGCAAAAATGTGATATTTGTGAATGTGTTTTGTATATTTTAGAGGAGCACATCGGACGCCAGTCGGAAATTGCCGGACCATCTAGGCAATAGCTTATTGGAGCGTATTGTGAGTCAACCTAGATGATTTCTTAGGATTGAATTGATTTGTTTTGTTAACTTCCAATATTATCAAACTGTTTGCGATTTGTCTATGAATTCCGGACTTTAATTGTCCGAGGAGATCAATATTCAGGAATGTATTGGAAGTGCTTTGATTGCTATGAAAATCTGAATGTTATGTGAATTCTTAACAAAAGTTGAATGCCGAACTTAGGTCTGATGATTATAAGTTTTGTTGAGCATCATATGTGATTGCCATATATGCCATATTCAGTTTTGATGCATTTCATAAAATGCATGAACAGATAAAAATGTTGTGACTTGAGTTGTCGGTGTGAAGCGTTTCCACGTAGAGCTTTGCTCCGTTATATATGTGTGTGCACGTAGAGCTATGCTTCGTGATTCTGTTCTGATTAAGCCTCTGAGCCAGTATTTGTATAAGTATGTGATAGGCATTCAATCACAACAATAAGAACCAATGTGAGTCTCATATGCATATGTATTTATTTATATATGATCGGTTTCGCAATGATTAAATGTTATATCATATTGTGTGAGTTTTTGAATAATAAATGTATGTCAGAATGAATGTTTGTGTAATATATGATTTGTGTATATGATCCGATGAATTCATCAATGATGGTTCACTCACTGAGTTTGCAAAACTCATCAAAAATTGCAATGTGGCTTTTCAGGTACGAGATAGGAGACCTAGTTCCTTAGTCGGGATTTAAGGAACCTTTTAGACAAAGAAATGGCTCAGAGGTCTGTCAGCTGACACCAAAAGTGTTTTAGCATTATTTTTGTAGTTTTGCTAGAGTTTGTATAAGCTTTTGTAAATAGTCGTTTAGTGGAAACAGTGTAAGCTTTATGAATGAATGGAATGAATAGTTTTTATAATTAGTAACTTTCGAGTATGTTAGATGATTCCATGTGTAGGTTGGATTGCCATGTGTAAATCGGATATGTTTTGCTCCAACATACCATTATCATAAGGTATGTACTTGAATGTCCTTCGGGTATCCGGGTATTTGCCTTTTGGTAGTGGGATGTTGCATTTTTGGTATCAAAGCATGGTTTGACATCTTTTGGGAAACAATATGATTCGTAGTGAAAGATTTAGATAGTAGTCACAGCTTTTGTTTGTTATAGGTCATCTTCCATAGGAGATCAAATTGGTGAGTCAGTTGACATGGAGTCTGTAGGAGCCAATATAGAGTCTCATGTACCTGAATTTTCTGGAATACCTCCTACAATTCCCGTGAGGCGAGAAAGGAGATATGATAAGCTGAGAAAGCAAGGGGTTATGAACTTCTACAGAAGTACAGACCCGGCTGAGGCAGAAGGGTGGCTTGAGAGAACCGAAAGAGTGTTTGATCAGATGGATTGCGAAGCAGATGAGAGATTTGACTATGCGGTTTCACTCCTGCAAGGTCCTGCATTTTAGTGGTGGAAGACTGTTCCGGGTAGTACCACCAGACCTTGTAGCTTGACCTGGGAGGATTTCCTGAGAGTTTTCTGAGAGAACTACATTCCAAAGATTTACTTGGATCAGAAAATGAAAGAATTCTTATATTTGAAGCAAGGCAAGCTCACAGTGGCAGATTATGAGATAAAGTTCAATGAGTTACTGGGTTATGGAACCGCACTGATTGCAACTGAGCAAGATAAATGTAGCCGGTTTGAGGACCGTTTGAATATGAAAATCATAACGAGGCTTGCCATCTCTAACTTGGGCAATTTTACAGAACTCTGAGCGACCTCAGAATTGAAAAGTTATTGAAGGATGGTCAGAGAGAGCACAAATAGGAGGATAGAGGAAAGAGGCAGAATGAATCTTATGCTGATTTTGGCAGAAGCTTTAGAAAGCGCCAGAACATATTGTCTCGATTCCAGTCTACATCGAGACAATCTGGATCCCAAGGAAGAGGTAGATTTGTTCAGTTTGGGGGAGGCAAAGGATAGATGCCTGCTAGTCAGTCACAACAATTTCCTGAATGTGAACACTGTGGTAAAAGGCATGGTGGTGAGTGTTGGAGGATATCGGGAGCATGTTTTCGATATGGCTCTTACGAGCATCAGATTAGGGATTGCCCTGAGTTGTTGGAATCATAGTCTGGAGCTAGAGGAGAAACTATGACTAAAGTCTCAGTTCAACAAAGCAGAGCTGGCAGATCTGCACAAAGAGGCAGAGGTAGAGGTCAGACTCAGTCAGTAGGGCCCAGTGTCAGGACTGAAGTGCAGAGCAATCAGCCACAATCTCAGGCCAGGGTCTATGCCATCACCAGATAGGAGGCACAAGACTCCCCATATGTGGTAGCGGGTGTGTTGAATGTTTTTAATTTTGAAGCATATGCATTGGTAGATCCAGGATCTACCCATTCATTCATCACTCCGCATCTGGCATCTAGATTACATTGTGAGCGAGAGATATTGAAATGTGAGTTGGTAGTAAGCACTCCAGTGGATAGCACAATAGTGATTGGTGAAGTATGTAAGAGGTGTATAATTCGGATTGATCAGGCAAAATTAGAAGCTGATTTGATCATATTGCAGGTAAGAGAGATAGACCTCATCTTAGGCATGGACTGGCTCACTGCTCATAGGGTAGTGATGAATTGTTATACTAAGGAGGTAGTGCTTGAATCACCTAATCAGCAGAAAGTGGTGTTTCGAGGAGTTAGTCAGTCAATGCCAGCCCGACCAATTTTATTTCTGAGTGCTTTGAGATTGATCCGAGGTGGATGTGAGGCTTATCTAGCCCACGTGGTTGACACTCGGAATGAACAAACCATTCAAGATATTCCAGTTGTTAGAGAATTTTCAAATGTGTTTCCGGCTGAACTACCGAGATTACCCCCAAATAAGGAGACAGAGTTCACTATTGATATTGTTCCAGGTACCACTCCTATATCAATTCCTCCATATAGGATGGCACCTGTTGAACTGAAGAAATTGAAAACTCAGTTACAAGAATTGTTAGATAAGGGGTTTATCAGGCCTAGTGTGTCACCTTGGGGAGCTCCAGTTTTGTTCGTAAAGAAGAAGGATGGAACTCTGAGATTATGCATTGATTGCCGGCAGTTGAACCCGATAATAATTAAGAATAAATATCTATTGCCGAGGATTGATGATTTGTTTGATCAGTTACAAGGAGCTCAGGTGTTCACAAAGTTAGACTTGAGATCAGGATATTACCAATTGAAGATAGCTGAGGCGGATGTTCCCAAGAGTGCATTTAGAACCAGATATGGGCACTTTGAGTTTTTGGTGATACCGTTTGGTTTGACTAATGCTCCAGCAGCATTTATGGCATTAATGAATAAGGTATTCCAGCCTTATTTAGATCAATTTGTAATTGTCTTTATTGATGACATTTTGGTGTACTCGAAGTGTAGAGAAGATCATGTGGCACATCTGAGAATGGTTCTTCAGACAATGAGGGAGAAACAGTTATATGCCAAGTTTACTAAGTGTGAATTTTGGCTTGATCAGGTAGTATTTTTGGGTCATATAGTATCTGAACAAGGCATTCAGGTGGACCAAAAGAAAATTAAAGCAGTAATGAAGTGGGAAGCTCCGAAGAATGTGTCTGAGATCCGAAGTTTTCTTGGATTAGCTGGGTATTACAGAAGGTTTGTCGATGGGTTTTCACTAATTTCGGCCCCTTTGACAAAACATCTGAGAAAGAATGTGCCTTTCAGATGGAGTGATGATTGCCAGAGGAGTTTTGAGGAGCTCAAGCATCAGTTAACTACGGCACTGGTGTTAGCTATTCCGTTTGGTTTTGGAGGTTATGTTGTGTATAGTGATGCATCCCATCAGGTTTCAGGATGTGTACTAATGCAGCATAGTAAAGTAATAGCATATGCATCGAGATAGTTGAGATCTCACGAATTTAATTATCCAGTTCATGATCTGGAACTTGCTGCAGTTGTATTTGCTTTGAAAATTAAGAGACATTATCTTTATGGAGAGACATTTCAGGTGTTCACTGATCACAAAAGTTTGAAGTATCTGTTGAGCTATAAGGAGTTAAATATGAGACAGAGGAGATGGTTAGAATTGTTGAAAGGTTACGATTGCACAATTAAGTATCATCCTGGCAAAGCTAATGTTGTAGCTGATGCATTGAGTAGGAAATCATATAGCAGTGTGGCACAAGTACAAGTATTGAGATTACCTAGCTTAGTTCAGTTAAGGGCACTGAATGTTGATTTGAGTTTGGAGTAGAATGATATGTTGATAGCTACTTTGAAGTTGAGACTGTTTTGGTTGAAAGAATTAAAGGGGCTCAGAGCAGAGACCTAGATTTAGTGAAGTTAATTGAGAAGTTGAAAGTGAATCCAGATTCTGAGTTTGAAGTGAGAGATGATACCTTGAGGTTAAAGCAAAGATTATGTGTGCCAAATGTTGATAATCTGAGGAAAGTGATTTTAGAGGAAGAACATTTAGCAGCTTATGCTATGCATCCTGGTACTACCAAAATGTATAACACACTGAAACAACATTACTGGTGGCCTGGTATGAAAAAGCAAGTAGCAGAATTTGTTTCTAAGTGTTTAACTTGTCAGCAGGTTAAGGCTGAGCATCAGGCTCCGGTAGGAATATTACATTCATTACCCATTCCGAAGTGGAAATGGGAACAAATCACGATGGATTTCATTATGGGCTTGCCTAGGACTCTGAGGCATCATGACGCCATTCGGGTCATTATGGATAGACTGTCCAAATCGGCTCATTTCTTACCAATGAGGGAGAATTATTCATTGGATCAGTTGGCTCAGCGATATGTGGATGAGGTTGTGAGATTGCATGGGGTTCCAGTGTCCATAGTATCAGACAGGGATCTTAGATTTACCTCAAGATTTTGGGGTAGTCTACAGTGTTAGACCTTGTTTTCTTTCTAATTTGCATAATTTCTTATTTGATTATTTATGTGTATTTAATTGATTATTTGTGT
>JAOQMR010086989.1:0-14457 GCA_027563865.1 Erythroxylum pelleterianum
GGTTTTTAAGATATAACAAGCTTATGAAAAGCAAGTTTTCAAGAAAATGTGCCTTTGTGGGCATCAAGCTTACAAGATTTTTGAAACTCTATGTGCTATGTGGGTTTGTGGTAGTACCTCAAGAACCGTCACGTGCACGTTGACCCAAGTATAGGCTTCTCCCGCCTGCCCGCTAGTGGCATGGAGTTCCCTCAAGGACACCCTCAAGAATTCACGGCTATTCAGGAATATTTCATTAGAAATGTGTAGTGCATCATCTTTTGGACTTACCCAAACCATTTGATATGTTTATGTGTTCATGCTAAGTTGATAGGAGAAATGCATTCATGATTTTGCATACACATAAATTTCTGCATTAAAAATGTCTTTGCTTGTTGAAAACTTTAAAATTTTACCCACTGGCTTTAAGCTCACCCCCACTTTCCTCCACATAAGCAGGTGAAGAGCAAGAAATTGAGTAGTCAAAGGCCAATGGCATCACTCCACTTTTGAAATGTTATTGTATTTTAAATAACTTTTGAAGCCAAGGTTTTTGTTGCATTTTGAGTTGTTCACTGTTCAAGTATCTTTTGTATTTGAGATTTTTGAAACATTGATGTTTTGAGGTTTGAAATGCCACTAAAGCTTTGTAAAAACTATGATCTTCTGATGCTATTGATATATGATTTTGCCTTCTTTCATGATTCGCAAGGTTTTATAAGGGGAAAATTCGTGTACAGACTTTAGGAAGATTTCTGGGTCGTTTTGCGCTAATTTTGACAAAATTATCTTCTAGAAAGTTGTAAATCTTTCTTTTATCTTTCCAACGGTATATAGCATGAAAATTTGGGATATCCGAGTTGAAAGTTATGCCCTTTTGATTGCTTCAGCATTAGACTCCATCTCAGTTTGACCGCCTCATTTTGCTTCTGTCTCATAATGATGTCAGCATTCGTCTCATGATGTCATCATCGTCTTAGTTTGACTTTTTGCATTTCAGTTTGACCATCTCATTTTGTTTTCGTCTCAAAATGACGTTAGTATTCGTTTCATGATGTCATCATCATCTTAGTTTGACTTTTTGCGTCTTAGTTTGACCGTCTCAGTTACTATTTATTATCACTTTCTGATCCACTTTCTACCCATCAAACGTTTGAATTAGTCTTTGAGGTCTCATAAAAGTTGTAGATCTTAAAGTCCTCTTTCCAACCATATAAAGAATACCTTAATCCGGTGTCTATAGTGAAAGTTATAGAGATTTTCCCATTCTGTATCGTCTGATGACGTCATCATCGTCTCAAAATGACATCATCCATCGTCTGATCCATTTTCTACCCTTCAAACGTTGGAATTGGTATTTGAGGTCTTCATGAAAGTTGTAGATCTTGAAGTCCTCTTTCCAACGATATAAAGAACACCTTAATCCGATGTATGTAGGAGAAAGTTATGGAGATTTTTCCAATCTGTATCGTCTGATGACGTCATCATCATCTCAAAATGAGGTCATCCATCGTCTGATCCATTTTCTACCATTCAAATGTTGGAATTGATCTTTGAGGTCTTCATAAGAGTTGTATATCTTGAAGTCCTCTTTCCAACCATATAAAGAACACCTTAATCCGATGTCTGTAGGGAAAGTTATGTACATTTTCCCAATCTGTATCGTCTGATGACGTCATCATCGTCTCAAAATGTCATCATCCATAGTCTGATCCATTTTCTGCCCTTCAAACGTTGGAATTGGTCTTTGAGGTCTTCATGAAAGTTGTAGATCTTGAAGTCCTTTTTTCAACCATATAAAGAACATTTTAATTTGATGTCTGTAAGGAAATTTATGGAGATTTTCCCAATCTGTATCGTCTGATGATGTCATCATCATCTCAAAATGACGTCATCCATTGTCTGATCCATTTTTACCCTTCAAACGTTGGAATTGGTCTTTGAGGTCTTCATGAAAGTTGTAGATCTTGAAGTATTCTTTTCAAACATATAAAGAACACCTTAATCAGATGTTTGTAGGGGGAAGCTATGGAGATTTTCCCAATCTGTACCATCTGATGACGTCATCATCGTCTCAAAATGACGTCATCCATTGTCTTATCCTTTTTCTACCTTTCAAACGTTGGAATTGGTCTTTGAGGTCTTAATGAAAGTTGTAGATCTTGAAGTTTTCTTTCAAAAAAGACAACAATGAAGTCTATCTGAAATCTGTAGCAAAAGTTATGGCATTTGTGCCATGATAGGTACAATTTAATTGATGGTATAAGCATGCTCGATTTCTTCTGGTATATCTTCCCCATTCGACCCCCAAATGAAGTGATTCTTGAAGTAATAGATTCCTAACTTCTTGTATTGTCTCTCCATGAAAATTTGTCTTTTGGAGTGTTTTTGGGAAAGTTGCATTAGAATAAGTGAGGGGTCGTTTGGGAGAGCATGCTTGGGGTATGAGCACGTTTTAGCTCATTAAGTATATTTTGAGGTGTAAAACTCCGATGAGATGATTCTTGTTTCAATGCAAATTAAAGACTTAGAGCAATGATTTATTTGGTGAGGTCAAGTTGAGATTTTGGTGTTTGACTGATGTGGGCACACCACCTTGGGGAATTGTTGATCCTGACCCTAAAAGGTAATAAGCTCAAGGTTTAGGACTCCGGATGTTGGGCTTTGGAAACGGGGTCCAACATGTTATGGTATCAGAGCGGCTATGTTTGGGTCCAAGTTTGGGACTAGGTTTTGAAGTATCCTAAGTATGATATGGGTAGCTTAAGAAATGAGAGCTTCAATTTGTTTCTCATGATTTGAAATTGTTTTATACGATTTGAACTGTTTTACGTATTTTGACATTTGTTTTGCATAAACTAAAGATTTTCAATGGTTTTCTATTGAAGGAGTGAAAAATGCCACCTCGAAGGAGAACTCGGGGAGCTCTAGCTCAATCTGGCTCTCGCCAAGGCAGCACAGATGAATCCTATGTCCCACAAGATGCAGGGACACATTCTGCTCCTAATTCCGAGGCACCTAGTGTGCAGCACGAAGTGCCACCGCCTCCTCCTCCTATGCTTCAAGTGAATCCTATGGACCCGCAGTTCTTCCAAGCCTTCGTCCAGGCTTTCACTTATTCCATAGGCTAAAGATCTCAAGCTCCGGTGCCAACTCCAGTGGATAGGGGTAGACAGTGTGATAAGCTCCGTAAGTACGGAGCGGTGGATTTTAATGGCACCACCAATCCCGAAGAGGCTAAAGCATGACTAAAAAGGACAGAGAGGGTCCTAACTCAAATGAAGTGCAATGATGTAGAAAAACTGGACTATGTAGTTAGCCTATTGCAGGGGGATGCACTCCACTGGTGGGAATCAGTGCCCCATAGTCAGGTTATGCCTCCAGTGCTGATATGGAGAGATTTTATGGAAGTTTTCAGGAAGAAGTAACTCTCCAGGGTGTATATCCAAGTGAAAGCCAGGGAGTTCCTGAATCTCACACAGAGGGATATGAGTGTGAGTGAGTATGAGCTGAAGTTCACCCAGCTTTCCCGGTATGCGGCCAACATTGTTGCAAATGAAGAGGATAAATGCTGCAAGTTTGAGGGAGGATTACATTTGGGGATCAAGGAGAAAGTCTTGATCCATAATTTCTGTGACTACCAGCAGTTGTTAGATGTTGCTGATATGTGCTTAATTGTTGATATTTTTAATTATTTTCACTTAGTGATTATTGATACAAAAATGATTAAAATACTCACTTTAATTCATATTTTATTTTAGGTACAATTTGGGAGCAAAGAAATTAAAGTGAGTCAAAAGTACCCCGTTTGAGATATTTTCTGAAGATTTATTATTGCTTGTCTTTATGGAGGAAGAAGAGAAAAAATAATAATAACAACAAGCAAGGAAAATGGAAGCACCGAAGACACAAATGAGGTTTTTAAGGGTTGTTTTGAAGTCAGCAATAGGAAGCTTGAGCGTGGAATGATGACAATATAGCACATGGGAAGCTTAAAACGACATTAGCACAAGCAGCCAAGAGAGTAGCGTTGTTTTGATAAGTAACAAAGCAGCAAATTCATAGGAGCAAAATGAAATCAAGGGGAGGCAGCTGAACAACGGATGTGACGCACAATGGAGGAACAAATTAAATTAAAGGCAACAAGTGTGAAGCTTGACGTGGCATCGTTTTGGAGGCTGGAAACAACATTCAATCAACGCAATTAGCAATAAATGAAGAGAGAACAAGCAACAAGTGGCGGCAATTTAAATATGAATGAATTAATGGCACAAATCATGCAAGAGCAGCAACGCATGAACGAAGTTGACGGAAATTGAAAGCAAATAAATCATAAATTAATCACGCAAGTCAAGCAAATTAAAGATAGAGCTGGGGGCGCAACATTCACACGGGAAACGAGAAACCAAGATGAACAGCAGGTGCGACACAAATCAACTAAAGCAAATTAAAGGAGCAAATAGTAAGGAGAATGCACGTGTCACACACAACACAAGCCAGGAAGAGTATCACGCAATAGAGGACAGCTGGCGTGAAAATGAAGAGAGACACTAGCGGAGTCGGCCCAAAACATAACTAACGGAAGGAGCTATAGGACAGAAATAAAAATAGAATAGATGCATTAGGAGGGTTTGAATGAACAAGGCCGCCACAGAAATTAAACAGAGAGGATGCTACAGTGGAGGCGGAGGCACAAACAAAGAAGAAAATCGGTGCAGAGGGTCTTCAATTTAACAGGGGGTCGGCGCAGAGAAGGAGCAAATAAAAAATCAACAGGCTGGAACGAAGCCATAGAAGAGAGACTACCGAAATAAAATTGAAAAGGTCAAATCACTTAATGGGAATGGAGGAGAGCACCAGCAGAGAGGAAATAGATTAAAATCAATTAAGTGGAGAGTTGCGGCGCCGAGACAACAAGCAGAAGGAGGCAACAGCTGGCGTGAAAATAAATTGAGACACAAGCAGGAGCTGGCGTGAGGGCTGTGTTTAACGCATACACTTATGCGTTAAATGCAGCCTAGGTGCCAGAGAAGGAGTGAAGCATGAACAAGATTGAGCTATAGTGATGCTACAGGAAACGGGCAGTGAAAAACATTTGGGATTTTCGGTTAGGGATAAAGATGGGGCTAAAGCAGTTTTTCGGAAAATACTTATGACGGGTTAAACTTTCTGACACTAGTTTGGAGGTAAAATCAATGCCGACGACTCGGGTTATGTATTATTTTAATTATTTTGTTGTTTCTTTCTCTCATTGAGAATTGATTGTGTTATCCTGTTCTAATTGATTTGGGTATTGTGTATGGATAATCGAGCTGTCGTTATTGTTCGGTTATTTATGTATGAACCTATTGAGTATTGTTGATTGATAATTTTAATACGTTCGTTGAATTGTTAATTTCAATCCCATTGTTAGAATTTCAATATAATCTGTAATTGTTGTGTTGAAAGTCATGTGTAGCGACTAATGATTCGTAATCATTAGCGATAACATGACCTAGGTTAAATGACGCATCGTATGTAGTTGTTGCCTAGATTAATTGGTTTTCCTAATTCGTAATGCATCCGCCTAATTAAATCTAGAGATCGTATCCTAGGTTGTTAGGTGGTTAGATTTAATTAACGATCGTATCTTGATTAAACACAATCTAAGGGAAAACTCGGGTTAATTTTTAACCCACGGTTAATAATTGCTATGAGAGATTAAAGAACAACAAATTGATAAAATATGCTTACTCAGGGTTTAGGTCGAGATTGAACCAAAGAACCGGGTCCTTACCGAATTCTCCATTTTTATTATTTTTGCATGTTTTCTTTAATTAGTTTTAATTAGTTTGTTTGATTTTATTTTTCTTATTTCAAAAATCCAAAACCCCTTTTTTTCGTAAACACCGATTAATTTCATTTCCTAAACTTTACACGCACTCTCTGTGGGATCGACCTAGACTCACCACTTCTACAATAGTAGTCTAGTTATTTTAATTTTGATTAGCGTTATGACGCACGGTCAAATTTTGGCGCCGTTGCGAGGGAGTGTGGTGTTTTAGTTTTTGTTTGTGATTTAGTTGGTGTTTTGTATATATTTGTTCATGATTGATTTCTTTTCTGTTATTTGGTGATCTTTTCATTTTTTGTTTCGTGTTTGAAAAACAAAAAAAATTCTGGACGGAAGTAATTTCTTTTACAATTCATATTCTCAATCCTATAACAATGTTTGGACTGATCAACCTAACTTTTGTTATGGATGGAATAATCATCCTAATTACTTCCATGATAGTTTGCAGGACACGCAACAATTCTGGTACGGACCAGAAGCTTCCTATCATAACTCCGGACCTTCTCTGGAAGAGTTGATGTTGCAATTGCAGGAGAATACTTTACAATTCCAAAATGATGGAGGGAAATTTCTAGAAGACACATATTCTAGCACCCAAGATCCGGAGAGAAATCATAGTTCACTTGCATCTTTAGAAGAACTTGTTAATACTATGATTGCTAACAATTTGCAATTTCAACAGGGGACAAAAGCGCACTATCAGAGGATGGAAAACCTACTGGGTCAGATGGCACTAAGCCTTGATCGCATAGAAGCGCAATGAGAAGAGGCTCAGCCGTATCAACTCGAGGTGTATCCAATTGAAGTCTATGCGAAAAATTTACAAAGTGATAAGGAACTTGATAATTTTAAGATGAATCCTCAACGAATTGTTTGTGCCGAAGAAGTTGAGAAGGAGCTTGAAGCTGAAAAGGACACATCTTTTAGCTCGGAGGTAAGTACCGAGTCTATAATTATTTTTGAAACTGACTCTTTACCTTTACATTACATATTGGAGGAATTGAATGATGAAGAAAATGGTGAGAGGACGTTCGAAATATTTTTAGAGTGTATGGACTCAGTCAACATTGAGAGTCTGAGGATAGGGAAGATGCTGAATGAAGATGACGATCAACTAAGGACCTATCCGGAACTACCTCACATGGAAGAGCCGCATGTACTTTCCGAAGATCACAATTTTGTCACGTGAGGAGAAGAAGGAGTCGAGCCAGCGACCCTAAACAAAGGCGCTTCTTTGGAGGCAACCCAAGGAAAGTAAATTTCTTTTCCTTTACATTTTCGCATTACTTTTTTTTTATGCATGTGTGTTTTTGAATTTTTTGGTTTTTCTTGTTTTTAAGTTTTCAATCAAAATGAGAGAAAGAATAAAACAAATCAAACAAACATTTTCTCATTTTCTATTGCTTCTAGGATTATATCATCATGATTAGAGTGTGAATTGACTAGATAATTTCATAGCAACTTTAGCATGTACTTTTGCTCTTGTGATTGGTCGATATGCATTATCTTTGGAAGAGTAGTGACTAATGGTAGACAAAGCCGGTGAGATTTTGAGCCTTATTTGACTGACACATCTACATTAGTCTCATTGTCTTTTGATAATGTGTGACCTTCATGACATGTACATCTTGATTTTGCGTTGAATTTATATTCGAGACCATATTTTATCACATGCATTAACGTGGATATGATTAGGCATTCTTTGTTTTTCATAAACTACATTGGCCAAATAACCTACACTATTGACATGAATTTTCCCTTGTTAAACCCTTTGACCTTTATCTTTTCTTTTTGTATAAACCATATTTTAGCTTTTAAACTTAATCAAATGTCCTACCCAAGTCATTAAGCTAGTGGAACATTTGTGATTGTTGAGTTTGTGGATATACAAAATTCTAAGTGTGGGGGTGTACATATGTGAGGGTTGGTTATAATGTTGGGATATTATTTTGTGTCTTATTATTGAAATTTCCATGTTGATGTAGTTTATTTCGATTTTTTAAGGAAAATAAAGAAAAAAAGAAAAAAAGAAAAAGAAAAGAAAAGAGAAGAAAATGGAAAAGAAAGAGAAAAATGAAAAAAATGAAAAAAAGAAAAAAAATTGCTTACAACAAATTTTATCAAGGAAGAACTGCATATGTGTTCAAAAGTTGTTTATGATTCATGCATTTTCCTAGAGTTGTGATGGTTGAGTTATTTGAGTATGTTGAATATGAGGTTGAGGTTGGATTGGAAGGTTCACTATTGAGATTTCATTGGGATAAATTTTATGAGTGATTCCTGCAGATTGGATATGCTTCATGTGGTTTGTGTGTGATAGCTTAATGAGGTTGTAAAATGTAATTGTTGCATTTGTCATAACTGACGGTACCCAGTTTTTGATTGAGTGTTACGTTGTTTCACTAGCTTTGATGACTTTCATACTACTTAACCTAAATATACCTCACTTTACCCTTGCCCACATTACAACCTTGAAAAGTCCTTTGATTCATGATTTTGCATGTGAACAATAGTCATGGAGAACTGAAATGATATGCAAAATTATGGATTGTCATGATCATGAATGGTATTGAGTGTACCCGTAGATATATTTTAGTTAAATACATTTTCCTAGTATACCATTTGATTGCTCAGTTTTTGAAGATATTAAATGATGATTGATCATGAGTAAAACCTTGGAATGTTGATTATTTGCTATGAAATTTGAAAGTCATTCATCTTTGTTTATGATTATATAGTCTTGGAAAATTATGAAAATTGAGTTGATGCTTTAGATCAATGAGCTTAATTTGGATGTTTTGCCCGAGGACGGTCAAAAGCTAAGAGTGGGGGTATTTTATATGTGCTTAATTGTTGATATTTTTAATTATTTTCACTTAGTGATTATTGATACAAAAATGATTAAAATACTCACTTTAATTCATATTTTATTTTAGGTACAATTTGGGAGCAACATTCACACGGGAAACGAGGAAATAGTAAGGAGCAAATAGTAAGGAGCATGCATGTGTCACGCACAACGCAATCCAGGAAGAGTATCACGCAATAGAGGACAGCTGGCGTGAAAATGAAGAGAGACACAAGCGGAGTCGGCCCAAAACGTAACTGACAGAAGGAGCTATAGGACAGAAATAAAAATAGAACATATGCATTAGGAGGGTTTGAATGAACAGAGCCGCCATAGAAATTAAATAGAGAGGACGCTACAGTGGAGGCGGAGGTGCAAACAAAGAAGAAAATCGGCGCAGAGGGTCTTCAATTTAACAGGGGGTCGGCGTAGAGGAGGAGCAAATAAAAAATCAACAGGCTGGAACGAAGCCATAAAGGAGAGTCTACCGAAATAAAATTGAAAAAGTCAAATCACTTAATAGGCATGGAGGAGAGCGCCGGCAGAGAGGAAATACATTAAAATCAATTAAGTGGAGAGTTGTGGCACCGAGACAGTAAGTAGAAGGAGGCGACAGCTGGTGTGAAAATCAACTGAGACACAAGAAGGAGCTGGCGTGAGGGCTATGTTTAACGCATACACTTATGCGTTAAATGCAACCTAGGTGCCTAGAGAAGCAGTGAAGCGTGAACAATATTGAGCTACAGTGACGCTACAGGAATTAGGCAGTTAAAAACATTTGGGATTTTCAGTTAGGGATAAAGATGGGGCTGAAGCAGTTTTCAGAAAATACTTATGACGGGCTAAACTTTTCGATGCCGGTTTGGAGGTAAAATCGACGCCGACGACTCGGGTTAAGTATTATTTTAATTATTTTGTTGTTTCTTCCTCTCATTGAGAATTGATTGTGTTATCCTGTTTTAATTGATTTGGGTATTGTGTATGGATAATCGAACTTTCATTATTGTTCGGTTATTTATGTATGAACCTATTGGTATTGTTGATTGATAATTTTAATGCGTTCATTGAATTGTTAATTTCAATCCCATTGCTAGAATTTCAATATAATCCGTAATTGTTGTGTTGAAAGTCATGTATAGCGACTAATGATTCGTAATCATTAGGGATAACATGACTTAGGTTAAATGACGCATCGTATGTAGTTGTTGCCTAGATTAATCGATTTTCCTAATTCGTAATGCTTCCGCCTAATTAAATCTAGAGATCGTATCCTAGGTTGTTAGGTGGTTAGGTTTAATTAACGATCGTATCTTGATTAAACACAATCTAAGGGAAAACTCGGGTTAATTTTTAACCCACGGTTAATAGTTGCTATGAGAGATTAAAGAACAACAAATTAATAAAATATGCTTAGTCAGGGTTTAGGCCGAGATTGAACCGAAGAACCGGGTCCTTACCTAATTCCCCATTTTTATTATTTTTGCATGTTTTCTTTAATTAGTTTTAATTAGTTTGTTTTATTTTATTTTTTTATTTCAAAAATCCAAAACCTCCTTTTATTCATAAACACCGATTAATTTCATTTCCTAGACTTTACTCACACTCTCTATGGGATCGACCTAGACTCACTACTGCTACAGTAGTAGTCTAGTTATTTTAATTTTGATTAGCGTTACGACTGCACTCCAGGCTGAGAAGCTAGAAAACATCAGAAATGAAGTAAGCAGAAAAAGAAAGAATAGGAAGCAGTCTACAAAGAAGGGGATGAATTCTCTAAGGCATGAGAGGAGTACAAGGAGTTTTCATACTAAGAGTGAAGTGGGAAGCAGTGGTCCTATCAAGAACAAGCAAACGAGATCAGTCTCAAGGCAAGCCTCGAGTGTGGGAGGCACTGGAACGACAGGGAGGAGCAAATACACAAACCCTCAATGTGAGCATTGTGGAAAGCTTCACAAGGGAGAATGCTTTAAGCTAATTGGAGCATGTTTCCGATGCGGAGAGAAGGGACACTTGATCAAAGACTGTCCCCAAGCAACCAGGAAAGAGGGGTTCCAGTTGCCAGCCCCAAGGAAAGCAGAAACTGTGGGGACCAGACCAGTCACAGAGGTGGGTAGTTCTGGAACTACAAAGAAGACTATTCCTCCAGGAGACTAAGGGGTCAGGCATAGGCCAGAGTATTCGCTATGACTAGAGAGGAAGTTGTAGCCGCCCCTGAAGTTGTCACGTGTATGGCTCGGTTACTTAATTCTGCTGTATATGTATTGATTGATTATGGCTCCATGCATTCATTCGTTTCTGTAAGCATGACATTACATGATGTTGTTTTGATGCCATTGAGAAGTCCTTTAAGTGTTAGCACCCCTCTAGGAGGGCATGTGATTATAAGCGAAGTGTAATAAGATTGTGAGCTTTTCTTCGAGGGTACTCAACTAGTGGTGGACTTGCTACCCCTAGAGCTAAAGGGACTAGATGTCATACTGGGAATGGATGTTATGGAGAAGTATCATGCGAAGTTAGATTGTAGCCTTAAGGAGGTGAAATTTGACATGGGCAACGGTGAGAAGGTGATTTTCAGAGGAGACAGGAAAACACCATCACCAAGAATCATTTCTGCTTTGTTAGCTGACAGGATGATGGGAAAGGGGTGTGAAGCCTTCTTAGTGCATGTTGTGGACACAAATGGTAATGAAGGGAAGTTAGAAGATTTTTCGATTGTGAGGGAGTTTCCAGATGTGTTCCCAGAGGACTTACCTGGCTTGCCACCGGTGAGGGAAATCGAGTTTGCCATTGACTTGATTCCTGGAACTACATCTATTTCTATACCACCCTATAGAATGGCTCCGGCGGAGCTAAAGGAGCTTAAGGAACAGTTGGAAGAACTACTAGAGAAGGGGTTCATAAGGCCTAGTTTGTCACCATAGGGAGCGCTAGTTCTGTTTGTTAAGAAGGATGGAACATGGAACATGTGCGTTGATTATCAGAGACTCAATAAGGTGACTATTAAGAATAAGTATCCTCTGCCACGGATTGATGATCTGTTTGACCAGCTTCAGGGAACAAGGGTCTTTTCCAAGATTGATCTCAGGTCAGGCTATCATCAGCTCAGAATCAAGGAGTCTGATGTAAGCAAGACCGCTTTTAGAACACGGTATAGACATTATGAGTTCTTAGTCATGCCTTTTGGATTGACCAATGCTCCAGCTGCTTTTATGGATCTTATGAATAGGGTCTTCAAGGAGTATCTAGATCAGTTTGCCATAGTGTTTATCGATGACATTCTGGTGTATTCCAAGAGTGAAAGGGAACATGAGGAACACCTCAGGATTGTATTGCAGACATTAAGGGAGAGGGATTTTTATGCCAAATTCAGCAAATGTGATTTTTGGCTTCATGAAGTGATGTTCCTTGAGCATGTGATTTCGAATGATGGGGTACATATTGATCCAAGGAAGGTTGAAGCAGTGGTAAATTGGCCTGCACCCAAGACAGTGACAGAGGTGAGGAGTTTTCTGGGTTTGGCAGGATATTATAGGAGACTTGTTGAGGGATTCTCTGTGATAGTCGCTCCGATTACTAAGTTATTGAGGAAGAATCAGAAATTTTTCTAGAGTGGGGAATGTCAGAAAAGCTTTGAAGAACTCAAGCACAGATTAATAAGTGCTCCAGTTTTGATTTTGCCTACTGGGGATAAGGGTTATACAGTATACAGTGATGCTTCGAGGAAGGGTTTGGGTTGTGTGTTGATGCAAGAAGATAAGCTAATAGCTTATGCCTCCTGACAGCTAAAGCCTTATGAATTGAATTACCCAACCCAAGAGCTAGAGTTAGTAGCAATAGTTTTTGCCCTGAAGATTTGGAGACATTATTTGTATGGGGTTCAAACAAGGATTTTCACCGATCATAAAAGTCTTAAGTATTTGTTGAGCCAAAAGGAATTAAATTTGAGACAAAGAAGGTGGTTAGAGTTGCTCAAGGATTATGACCTGTTAATTGAGTACCATCCAGGAAAGGCGAATGTAGTGGCGGATGCCTTAAGTAGAAAATCATCAATAGCCCATGTTCGGACAATTTATTTGCCTTTGTTGGAAGAGATGACCAAGCTTAAGATAAGCTTCAAATAGGAGGAACCAAATTGTATTCTTACTAACTTCAGAGTAAGACCAATGCTTAGAGAGAAGGTTAGAGAGTTACAGGCACAGGATGTAGAATTGGGCAATCTCTGAGAAGAAATTTAGAATGGAAAGAAGTCGGAAGTGGTAGTGAGAGATGATGGACTCATGGTTGTAGGAAATAGACTTTGCATCCCGAACGTCAAGGAAGTAAAAGATGAAATACTGGATGAGGCACACAATGTGCCTTATGCCATGCACCCAGGTAGCACTAGGATGTACAGAGATCTGAAAGAACATTTCTGGTGGAGAGGCATGAAGAGGGATGTAGCAGAATATGTGAGCAAGTGTCTAGTGTGTTAACAAGTTAAGGCTGAGCACGAGGCACCTTTAGGCAAGTTAAGGCCATTGTCCATTCCTGAGTGGAAGTGGCAAAGAGTGACTATGGATTTTCTGATGGGTTTGGCTAAAAAGTATGATACCATATGGGTCATTGTGGATCGATTGACGAAGTCAGCTCATTTCCTGGCAATTAAGCAGATTGACTCTCTACCTGTGCTAGCCAAGAAGTATATTTGTGAGATAGTGAGATTACATGGGGTTCCAGATTCTATAGTCTTTGACAGGGATCCTCGATTCACTTCTAGATTCTGGGGAAGCTTGCAAGATACTCTCAGAACCAAGTTGAATTTTAGCATGGCTTTTCATCCCCAAAAGGACGGTCAATCTGAGAGGACCATTCGGACTCTTGAGGGAATGCTCAGGGCTTATGTGATGGACTTCAAAGGAGCTTGGGATGAACATTTTCCATTGGTCGAATTCTCTTATAATAATTTGTACCATGCGAGCATTTAGATGGCTCCATATGAAGCACTGTATGGAAGGAGATGCAAAACTCCGATATGTTGGGATGAAGAAGGAGAAAGAAAACTGATAGAGCTCGAACTACTTCAGATGACAGTTGATAAGGTTAATCTAGTAAAACAACGGATTAACAAAGCCCAAGATAGAATGAAGAGTTATACTAATACACACCGAAAGGAGATGGAGTACGAAGTTAGTGAGAAAGTCTTTCTTAAGACATCTCTTTGGAAAGGAGTCATGAGGTTTGGCAAGAAGGGCAAGTTGAGTCCAAGATATGTGGGTTCTTACGAGATTCTTGAAAGGATTGGCCCATTAGCCTATAGGTTGGCACTACCACTAAAATTGTCGCAGATACATCATGTCTTTCATGTGTCCATGTTGAGAAGGTACAGATCGGATCCATCCCACATCATTCAGACCAATGAGCTTTAACTGAGAGATGATCTGAGTTATGAGGAAATTCCAGTGGAAATTTTGGACACCAAGGAAAATGTCCTCAGGAACAAGACAGTTCAACTGGTCAAAGTCTTGTGGAGAAATCACTCTGTTGAAGAGGCCACATGGGAGCCCATGGAGGTCATGAGGGAAAAGTATCCACACCTTTTCAACGAATCAGGTAAGAATTTCGAGGACGAAATTTTCTTAAAAGGTGGAGAAATGTTGGCCCCTGGAATTTTTTTTATTATAAGCATGATGAAACAAGTTTTGGGGTCTTGCAAGATTTATATACGTTGGAATTAATTAGCTTGTTATTATTATTGAGATTATGTGACATGGGTGTAGTGAATTAAAGTTAAAGTGATAAGTTACATAAGGGGGCATTA
>JAOQMR010087140.1:0-14433 GCA_027563865.1 Erythroxylum pelleterianum
CAATTTAGGAAAGGGAAGTACATAGATTTTGGAGAGGCCAATGCAACAGAAGAACAAAACATAATAACAAAGAAGATTATTATGGTAGCGCTTTGGTGTATACAATTGAAGCCTGATAACCGACCTCCTATGCATAGAGTGATAAAGATGCTTGAACAAGATGTGGAAAGTTTGGAATTGCCTCCAAAGCCTCTGCTGTCTTCACACGTTGTAGAGGATGGGGATACTAAAATAGACGAACACCCAATAGAGATAAGAGATCTTACAAGTGACGGTTCTGATTCTATCAGTTTACTTGTAGATGCAGAGTAAGTAGTAATTTAGAGTATCCATCGGAAGAAAAATGGGACTATAAACAAAAGGTTGCTACTATCATATTTAAAGCCTTGAATTCAAGAGTCATCTAGAATACTTAAGAACTGTAATATGACAATGTAATTGCAATCACAAAGTTGTGATTTTAGCAACCTGTCTTATGCAAATGATCATCAATAAAACTCTGTGTTGACATATATGATATGTGACTTTCTGCAAGATGAATAATGGTTGTCTTAAAATAAAAATTAATAAAATTTTACATTTTATAAAAATATTAATAAAAACTTTTTGCTATTTCAATTGCAAAATTTTAAGTAAATCTCACATGTTATCTTTTTCTAAAAAAGAAATTTCTTTTTTTGGACTAATTTTCTACTTTCAAACAATTTTGTTTTTAATTTTACCACATCAGATGTATGCTGCAATATTGGTGACAAGTCTTCCTTATTATACAAAAGACGAATATCTAACATTGTAAAAACATGTTTGTACTTATTGAAATATTTATTGGAAACTTTTTAGTTTTGCACTCGTTGAAATACTTTATAGTATCTATTTTCTGACTATAAAAAGTATTGGCCAATGATTTACTAAACAAAATTTCTTTGATTCCTTCTGCATAAGTCTACCTTAAAAAATATTGACATAAGTCAACATCAAATTTAATTCTAAAATTTAATATTTAATTTAAAATTTTAAAAAGTAAAAAAGTTAAGAAATTTAATTATAAGATAAATCAAAATTTTATTCTAACAAAATTCATAAAAATCATTACAAATCATATATTTTAAATGCATATATAAGTCACTTTGATGAAAAACAAATATATAACATGTTTGTCATATCAATGCACTTTTGAATGTATTATATATGTATAAAAAATTGATTATTTCTTAGAAATTTTTTATATGTAGTTATACTATTCATAAATTAAAATATCTCTACCTATAACAAGTTTTCAATGCACAAAAATAGTTATGAAATAAATTAATTGGTTATAAAATAAAATAAAACATCAAGGTATTCTAATATTCTCTATATTGAAAACTTAACTTTTTTTAAAAGAAAAAGATATTTATATTAACACAAGCTAAGCTTGACAAAATATACATCTCAAAGACAAGCAATCTTTAGTTACAATTGAACAACGGAGAAAATATTAACGCAAAGCCTAGGAACCTGCTCTTCGAAGCAACTCAGAAATCGTTATAACTTAACTAACTTGTAATAAAAGTATTACAGTTTAATCATCCTTCATCTTCCTTGATAAAATCTTATTATTTTAAAATTAAAATCACGCGTATTTGACTATTAACATTTTCTAAACATGAAAAACTTTGCATTTCTCAAGTTTTTCTAAAAAATGAAATATTTTAAAAATTTTAGTTCCCTCATTTAATTTTCATCAAATTAATCCTTCAATTTAAAAAAAAAATTATCTCATAACCCTTAATTTCAACAATTAAAAGGTAAGATCGTATTTATCTTTGCGAGTACTTTCCATTTAGATCTTCATTTTCCTCTACATTAGGCTGACTCCAGGCCATTATCTAGCCTAACCAACCAAATATTCATTGCAGCGTTTTCCACTTCTTTACATGTTCAACTAGTACATCCCTACCAGTCCTAATTGACTTGCCAAATTATGGATTTCTCGAAGGTAGCTTCTATGTTTGCCCAGTGCATGCAACATTAAATCAAGCCTCATTTAGGTAAGCGAGATACTGATATTGTTTTATGAATCCTTTCACTATTGTTTCTACCTTACATAAAGTTTCCATCACAGAGTCCCCAGCTTGATTGTTGCATGATGTTCCCTCGAATCGCCTCCATTCTTTTTCTCTTCACTGCTTCTGAAAAGCTTCCAGATTTCCACTAATTTTGTGTACTTACTATTGTCATCTAATCTTCCACAGACAACTCCTCCACTAGTATACTCCTCATGAGTTTTTTCACACTCATTCCAGTCATGTTGGCACCCAGTCTTGCCTCTCAAGAAGGGAGGATTCCTATATTTTCTAGGTAAGTTCTTTAAACTTCCTCTTATTAATTGCTTTGCACTAATAGTATTTACATTATCCCTTATTCATAGACCTTAATACCTGTAGTCTTATGCAAAGTAAAACTTTATTCTATGTATCTTCTTGTGTTCTCTTTGATTGTCTAAATATCTTGGCATTCCTTTCTTTCCAAATGTTATACAATAGTATACCCATTCATCCTGTATTCAACTCTTTGTCCCTTTTATTCCTAAATTTCTAAGTTAAGATAACCTCAATTGTTCCTTTCCAGCTTGATTGTACTTGTACTTGTATTCCACTTTTATTTGCATAAATGTTCTATAAGTTCCTTGAGAACCTACACTGGAAGAATAAGTAATCATGGTCCTCTGAAGATGATTCACACAGAACACATAGTCTATCCATTCCTGGTACTTTGAGTTTGTCCTTTGTTAGGAGCCTTTCCAACACTGCTAACAATAAGATGAAGGACTAAGTTGAAGCAATTCCTTTACTCCAAACTCTTTTACACCACCCATATGTAGTTTGTGGGGGGTGAAAGTGGTGAAAGAATAGTTTTGTAAATGGTTGTGGAGAATTTATCTATATGATTCCGTAAAATTTTGTTTTCCTTCTCAGCATCTGGTATATAATTTGGCTAGTTGTTAGTAACGATGTCCTTTCCTCTCTTTAAGTGAAGAGGCTATATCTATCTGTTTCTTTCAATAATTCGATTAACCTTAGTTCTAGCTGGAATCATAGTTTTTAATGTTATACACTCTCTACTCAAGAATAGAAGGCTTATAGGATGCCAATTATCAAACCAGAAGGTAATATGTCCGCCATTGCCTATCTTGTGTGTGATCATTGGTTGCATTTGACACCTTTACTTCATAATTCGCTTAAATGTCCAGGAATATTTAGTGATATACTCCATTAATCAAATACTTCTATTTTCTATATTGTAGAAATTGATCCATTTCACCTATAGGTTCTCCTTTATTTATTTATTTCTACATAGCTTCCATAAGTTTTTTGCCATTAGATCCTTACATATATTCTTTATTGAAGTGATATCCAATCCCCTTCTTTCCTTTATTTGACATAATTGTTGCAATTCACCTTTGAGATCTTCTTCAACTTATCCAGCATTTTTACCACTCATTTGGGGATAGGTAATGAGAGCACTAGTATGCATACATATTAGATAACACCTCTTATGCCAGAGTCAGTCTTCCTCTATAAGATAGGAACTTGTTGCAATAAGATGAAACCTTCCTTTGGAAGGACTGAATTAATAGGTACAATATACTAAATAGATTGGAACTCCAAGATATTTAAAAGGATCTAGCTAGATTTGAGTTCCTATTTTTTCAATGTATTACCCCTCCTATATCTTTGTACCTCTTGACATAAAGTAGCCACTTTTTTTTAGAGCTAAAACATAGACCTGAGATTCTTTTGAAGTCCTTTTGAGATTGTATCAGCACTATAATAGATTTAGGGAAAGCTATACAAAATAGCAACATGTCATCTACATAAGACAATTGTGATATTCTTAAACCCTGCTTCTTTTTAGATATTGAGCAATAAGATTCTGTGTAGAATCTCCATACCAATAGTAAATAAATAAGGTGAAATAGGATCACCTTCTCTGAGCCCTTTTCCTCCCCTAAAAATCTTAATTGGTTCTCCATTTATCAACATAGGTGAAAAAAAACATCAAGGTTATACACTCTTTTATCCATTCAATAAATTTTCTTAGGTACCCTATATAAGTTAGTGTATCTACTACAAAACTCCAGCTTACCATATCAAACACTTTAGAGAATCAATGTTCATGGCACATCCTTTGACAAATTTGTTATTATTGTAAGCTTTAGAAATCTCCTATGTTATCAATATGTTGTCACTTATACACCTTCCACTAATAAATGTACCTTGCCCTGGATTTATGAAATTTTTCTTAAGGACAAGGCACAAATAGGTTTTGTTCATTTCCTTGAGCATCTTGCCCTCCTTAATGGATTCCTTAACTGCATTGATTATCACTTGCCCAGTTTCTTCCTATTTAGCTTGAAAAAATCTAGCATTAAATCCAATTGATCTTAGGCCTTTGTTTGGGTTAACAGAAAATAATGTCTTCTTAATCTCTTCCATTGTAACATCCCTAATCAAAGCTTGATGTTAGTGAATTTGAACATATTCTTTAATTGAGCTTATTAGCTTTGTTAGAAAAGTATCTACCTTCTATGGCAAGCCTTGAATGCCCCTTAAATATTCCACTGCTTTCTCTTTAATCACATTTACATCTTTTATGTTATTTCCATCATTATCTTTAATTACAACAATCCTGTTTTAATTCCTTTTATTATAGATTTCACTAAAAAATATTTGAAGCATTTGTCCCCTTCTTATAGTTAAACAACTCTTGCCTTCTATCTCAACTGATAATTGTATACACCGAATGATTTCATATATTTCACCAAATCAGCTTGCTCTCTTTCCTTCTTGATGGGGTTAGTTGGATAAACTTCTAGATCTTTTAAGAACCTTCATAGCTTCATTCATATCCATCTTCATAAAGTCAGATGTGTTCTTTGATATTCCTTTCAGCCTTTCTTTAATAAACTACAATTTTCTCATATATTGAACTGATGAGGTACCAGTAACTTCCTTTTGAATGCCTTGTTTTACTACCACAGTAAATTTTTGGTGATTGAGTGAGGAATTGAAAAATATAAATGGTGCCTTCCTTTCACACAACTCCATTCCTAGGTGTATTCTAATAGGAGAGTGATCAGAGAAGAGTGGACTATCAAAAGTTGTGTAACTCTCTAATGGTTGCTTTAACCATGCTCTGTTAACCAAGGCTCTGTCTAATTTCTTCTATAAGAATCCTTACCTTGATTGTTTGTTGTTTTAAGTGAATTGTGACCCAATGAACTTTAAGTCCAAAACTCCCAAGTTATGCTGATATTCTCCAACTTTGACCATAGCCTACATCTTTGAAACTCCCGAGTAGCTCTATATATCACTTTGATGCTATAAATTTTTAAGATATGTTTAGAGTAAGATCACGATGGATATATTGGTATCAGGGTGTCTTGCTCACCAAAGTGATAAACTTAGGATCAAAGGCTACCATAATTTTTCCATTAGTGTGGGCAAATCATTGCTGATTATAGTCTAATTATTCTCTAAAAACTAAAGTCTATTCACCATGTTCTCCTACTTTATTTTGGTCTCAATGAGGCCGACAAAATAAGGTCTATAAAGGGAGATATAGTCCCTTAAAGATTCCTATTATTAAGGGAATTAAGACCTCTCATATTCCATACTAACAAATTCGTCCTACCATTATGGCACCAACTTTTTTCCTCTTTGACTTCTTACTTGATTTTCTAGTGTCAAAAGTAGTTGAGTTACTTCCTTCTTCTGTATTATTCTCTTTGTCCTCTACATTAGTCACTGTTTCTTCCTCTTTTCTTTTAACCTATCTGTAGTTTCCATGAAAGAGATGGCCACCTTCCCCTTGTCACCTAGGAGGCCTTTAATTCTACTGGCCTCACCATATATAATCTTATGAGTTCCTTTAGATCTTTCCTCTTCAGCATCTATTTACTTTTTTTGTTTTTCTCTTCCTTCCTTCTCCTTCATCATTACTTGAATGTTGCTTCCTTGATTATTAGACTCATTGTGATTCTCGTCATTTCATTTACGTAGATTTTCCTTCAATATGTATTTCATTATTTGAATCTAAGTTGGCCTTTTTATTTCCACAGATTTATCTCCCACCTTATTCTACTCTTCCCATTTCTCATAATTTTCACCACCTTTTGTAGCTCCTTTTCCAGTCCAACCTCCAAACAAACTCTGGCAAAACCTATCCTCCTCAGCACAACAGTATTCTCATCTAAACTCAAAGGTCTATCAATAACACTGGCTATATAGCTCAATCCCGTAGCTGACCAATACTCCAATGATACTTTATACAGATTAGCCCATATTGGTAGAGTAACCAGTTTGTTTCTTTTAAGAGAAGCCCCCGGTCTCCATCTCGTAACTATCATAGGTGTACCATACATATACTAGGGGTATGAGTTGGTCGCCTTCTTTGCCATTTCCTCATAACTAAATTTTGAATACATAAAACTCACCTTCACTAATTATTAACCAAACCAAATCTCTTCCACGTTTGGTTGACCCATCCTTGGATCACAGGGAAAGCTAGTTTTTGTCCAGAAAGAAACCCACAACAATTGTCTGCGACTTCTTTGGTTCCATCTGAAGTACTTCAGTTGGTTGTATAATAGGTCCAAAACCAGCATGTTTTATATATTGCAGCTTCCCAAGTGAATTGTCACCTACCACTTTGCACCAAGTCTGCGTTGAGCAATTTTTTTTATTATTGTTTAAGGTGAATCATTCAAGTTTTTTGCTCCTGGTAGTGGAGGGAAATCTGTCTTCTCAAGGTTGCTAGCTCATAGCTCAAGGAAGGGTTGAGGATATCGGTAGAGTTGTTGAAGATGTTGGATGGTTAATGTCTGGTAGTTTCAGGTTTGTTGGTTAAGGATCCAGCAATGAATCCAAGGAGAGTAGTGTCTAGGATGTGGGAGGAGTAGTCATTTAGTTACCTTTAACGGTAACTTCCTGGTAAAATATCAAGCGGGATATAATACAATAGGGTAGGCTTCCTTTTTTGGTATAGGGTTATTAAAGTACGATAGGAAGGGTTTTTAGAGAGATGTCAGAGCATCTCTCATCAACTTTTAGATCTAATATTCATTCACAATTGTAAGATCATATTTTATATACACATCTTATTTTGACGGGGTTAAACGATCATAATCCTTTTCTTCAAAATTTTCAGTTCCAATTTTTCAATTCTCTTCTCTTGCAAGTTTGGGAGAAACTTTTCTCCTCCAACATTAGGCTATCGAAGTTATCAACCATTGCTCATAAACTTCAGAACAAGTAATTAATCAAAGCCTTTACCAACGGTTCTTTCATTTAAAGAGTAGATGAGACCTAGTCACATAAAATTATGCTAAAAAACAAGTTGAATTTCAATTTTAATTTGGGGGTTACAAATTTTCTATATTTCATAAGAATTAAGAATGAAAAATTAGGATTGGATGATTGAGATAAAGAAAAAAAGATGGGTATTTTAAGTAAGGGTTATTATTGGTCATTTACTATATAACAGCATTTTAAAATTTTTTATATTATTTATCAAGTGTGTTTTACTGTTTCATTATCAACTTTAAGAGGAATTGAGGTAATTCTTTTTAAATTTGATTGAATGAAAATGGACTTTAAGGGATTAAAAATTACATTCAATATTCCGTAGAAGCCTTTGTCTTCTCTCTTTAAGTCTTAAACAAAAGAAGAAGCACTCTCTTAAACATTCGCTGTATCTTCTTCTTTCATGGCTTCCTCAGCTTTTGGTAGCTTAAATTCTTCTATAAATTCCCAAACTTGGAGGTCTTACTTACAGATATTACTAATGCTTGCTTTGTATCTTATACCTTCCTTCGGTATGATTCATAGTTCAAGTCTCCAACTTTGAATGCGTCAATAACAACAGGAAAGAAGAAGGGGACTAGGAAGTAAACCAGAAGTTAACTGCTAACTCAATTTAGACAGCTCAACATGGGCAGGCAGGCACATCATACGATCCCAGTCTCACTAACCCATGTTTGACATTATCAAATTAACATTTTAAAAAAAAAAAAGGAAGAGTGATTCATATCCATCGTCACAGAAAAATGATCTCTATAGTCTCAGTTTACTTGAAAATTATTGCCATGTATGAGAGTGTCACCGTCCAAACTAGTCAATTGTTATTAAATTTGGAGACAACATTTGTGGTTCAAGAGAACTTTGTCCTACCGTAATAATATAGAGTGGCTGACAAGTCAAATTCTCAACTAATTGAAAAAAATCCTATCAATTTTGTTTACTTGTAATCAAAATTTAAGCTTCACTAAGACTAAAATTGGAATTTATATTGAAATATTAATATTAATTACATAAAATCTAAAATTATAACTCCAATATTTTAAATCAAAATAAATATATATGGTTTAGATAAATAGAGATTATTTTGAGCTAAATTTTTTATTTCTATCATTAAATTCAAATGTTTTAGAAAAAATCTTATATAACTTTCACAACAATTGAAAAAATGTAATTAGTTAGACTTAAAATAATTAAACAATAAATTTAACATTTAACATTTGTCCATTTTAATCTTAATATTTGAAATGTAAGATATCTTAAATAATTAATTTTCATTTTAATGTTCCGTCATAATGGAAGAGGAGAGCTTTCCTATAAATTATTGGATTCATTTATTGCATCTGCATGTGCTTGCCTATCATAATTTTGGCAGGTGACTTTGACACATACCTATAAAGTTAATTTCCTACAAACTGATCATGTCATTCAAGCCTCTCATACTTAGTATCCGTTTGGTTGAGCTTTTGGAGGGTCTAAAAATACTTTTTTCTACAGCAAAAGTTATTTTAAGAAAAAAGTAAGTGTTTGACTGTAAACTTCAAAAGCACTTTATTATTTTAAAAAGTAAATGTTTTGCTTATTTCAGCTGTGGAGCCATGACCCATGGTGCAAAGGCATGCATGGAAAGACCCAGGAAAACAGGGGCAAAATGGACTAACAAACGCATTGCCCCTGATGAGAAAATAGAGAGACCTTTGAGCTTGATTATGATGGAAAGCGTGACTGGTGGAATTTTTCTGTGCTATGCAGTGTTTTTGCATTCATTTGGTAAGAATTAGAATTAGTTCTTGAAAGAGGGTTTTATGCAAAACAATTCCAGGAAACAGAATTCCTGGCATTCCTAAGCATTTAATTCATTAATGTGAGGAACCTGAGAAGTGATGAATTTCTTACCCCTAAGCATTTCGTTGTTGAATTGCTTACCCCTAACCAAAAATTGTTTCTGTGGTTTAGGATTGATCTTCGAAGCATGAGAGAGATCTGCGCTCACTGAAGAAGCGTTTGGATATGTACAATTCAGCCAAAGAAGCAATACATGATCCATTCTTCACTGAATTGTTTGTCTTGTCGTGTGAATGATATGAACAGCAAGATAAACTATAGATGGTGTTGAAAAGAAACAGAGAAGCTTTTAATATTTACACTTACCAAGCTAGGCTATGGAATTGTAGACAACAAGGTTTTATGATTGCTGATGCAAGCTGTAATTTCTATAATTATTAATAGATGATTATCGTATTTTAGAGTGAGGAACTTGAGTGGTAAGTGGATCCACTTTCTTAACTTCTTTTGATAATTCCAAACTACTACTTCCTTCTGCTGTTTTTCATGGAGCATAGATTCACTTTGTTTATGCGCTCATATCATATTTCACAGGAACAAACATACTCTGTTTCTTTCTATATAATTTACACATTTAGGGCACCTAATGATCTAGCTGCACATCTTCAGATTATTGCAAGGCAACTGCAGTCATATGGAAAAGCTTTACCACTAAAATTTTTCACAAAACTTCCGAGTTTTTTATAATATATTTTAAATATTATTTATATGTATAAATAATTTTTATTACAAAATAAAGTATAGTTAAAATTAATAAAAGTGCCTTTTATTTTTATGTTGCCAAACAGTTTACTGTATGAAGCTCTTTTTAAAAAGTTATTTTTTTAATTGATAGCCAAACAGTCAACTGACTATTAAAAAAAGCTCTTCTCAGAAAAGCTCTACTGACAAAAGCTCTACTGATAAAAGCTCAACCAAATGGACCCATAGTAGTTGAGAAAGAGAGAGAGACTTGGAGTCAACTTGAATATCCTAATCTTTATCAGTTTCATCTTAGGTTAGTGTCCTCAACAAATATGTATCTTAAAAAATTGCTTTTTAAAATTAGTTGTTGATGACGATAATAGTTATTGTACGAGAAAGTAAGAGTTAAAAAAAACAAGAAAAAAGGTTTACGAGACAAATAAAAGAAAAAGGAAGTAATTTTTATAGAATTCATGATTATTGATATAACTTGAGAAGTTAGTATATGTCAATTGGAAATTTTTATATTAATTAATTTGTATTATATATTTTAAAGTGTTATTAATACCCTTTATATTTAACGCCCCACTACAATAGAGTATATACTAAAACATCCAGAGAACATTCATGTATATATCCTACGATAATGACATGTTAGAGCAGTTATTTTCTCTTATATGGCATCATAAAAAATAACACAATACTTAAAAACAACTACTCTTCATTCTATTGCAAACACGATTTACACTGTAGTCATTAAAACAAATATTTTCACTACCGAAACATTTGAAAGTTTACAAGGTTTTATTCAAAAGTTCTACATGACATAAGTTAACTACATAAAACAGTCTAATATTCCTCAGATGTCAGCTGACAAATTTTTAAGTCATTTCTTAATCCAAAATCGTTCTTCCAGAATAACTTAGGAATTAGGCCTCCTCTCTTGTACCTGAAAAGTCACATTGCAATTTTGATAAATTTTGCGAACTCAGTGAGCTAGTCATCATCAATGAACTCACTCATATCAAATACACAAATATGTCACGTATAACCAAACTCACAACATTCCTCATCTCAATAACACATAAGGAATGTCACACATTTCATATACTCTTTTAGATCTTATATATATCCCAATCAACCACATTTAACATCAATTACTCAAATATTGCATACCACTTTATTATCACAATTTCATAAATAGATTCTTAATCATATAATTCAGAATCATAATGTACAACTACAGATGCATACGAGACTCACTTCCATTTTTATTTTGTTGTTACCGAGTGCCTATTTCATTGTCTCATATCCGCTGTGGATACCGGGATCATTTCAGTACTGTTCCGTATCTGTTTTGAATACCAGGCTCATTAAACGTTGAACCTAAAGCTCTGATACGCATAACTGAGCTTAAAGCTCTTTTCACGTTAGCTACTCTGGTCACAACCCTTTTATGTAAACATGCATCATGTAATGGAGTATAACAGTTCACATAATATATCATCAGTCACTTTCAGTCAATGAGCACATTCAATTTCCATAGTTCATCAGATCTAAGTTCGGCATTCAACAAATAGTTGAGCATTCAATTTCCTTATTCACGTTCAAATCACAAACACTCCTAATATAGTCTCGAATATCGAACTCCTCGGACAATCAATTGTCTGGAATCAATAATATCACAATTACAATCAAATCATTAATAGTTCAATAAGTGGAAGTTAAATAGAAATAAATCAATCCTAGTGAGAACATCTAGGTTACTTACAGTACGCTCTAGTATCATTATTGTCTGGATGGACCGACAATATCTTGATGATGATGTTCGATTTGAGCATCTATACATCGTACAATAACAAAGAATTCACATTACAATGTTGATCAATCAAATACACATTCACTTATGCACATACATATATGTGTCATGTTCAACGCATGCCCAATGACTATCCCGGGTGTGTTTCCTTAACTATAATTCGTAATCATTCACATATTATCACTTGGATATGTCTTATTTGCATTTAGATTAATACCTTAAGTAGACTTGATCATGCTCCATTTATTAACCATACATTTACTAACTCTTTTCTAACATTACAAATATTTCACATAATTCACAATCGTGGGATGGGTTATCCAAAAGTCCTCATCCAATTCCTTCATTAGTTTTTCTAGATTTTTCCAGGACAAATTTTGGGTCAGTTTTGTGTGGCCATTATGACATAGAAATTGATGCTTCTAGATAATGTGTTCTTCTGAAAAAATGTTCCTTTATGTCTTAAGTTTCTAATGAACTAAAGTTTATACAATTTGGTTCATTATTCCTAGAGTTATACTCAAAATGCTACAATTGTTCTCAAACAATGACAAAATCTAAAACTCAACTTCAAGCCAAATTTCAAAACCCTTAGAGTCAGAACTAAAATTATATTCCTTTATGAAAATTGTAGACATATGTATTTAGTTTAATCTACAATTAAAATCATCCCATTTAAATATCTACAAATGAAGTTATGGCCAAAATACCGATGTATGTTTAGTGACAACACTACAATTAACTCACGTCTTATACTTTATTCATGCCTCAATTATACCTGAATTATACTCTAATTCCTCATCAATATCATCTCCAATTTCAGTTCAAAATTATTCAGTTGGTAGCTCACAACTCATTGTCTTTCATGCATCAAAAATCAAACCAGAAACTATTAAATTATTATGCATATAGTCCTACTTATTTCTCAATTCAAACACACTTACTTAACATCTTTCTTTAGCATAAATCCACCTTCATTATACTTCAAATCCAGACTTAATTCATCCATCAATCAATCTATATCCTACGGTTTTCATCCACCAAGAGCAAGCATAGAAAACTTCCAAGTTCAATCAACATATTTCCAACACTTATCATCGCCAACATTACATGCATTTCATTCCAATTCAAGCATGATTCACATACTACTAAGCATGCCATAAAGTGGTGATAGGATTCAGTCACCGTTTCCAGTGGGACCATTTTTGGTCAAGATGATGAGATTGCATATGAAATTTTCTAGCATATAAGGTGAGGAATCGAAGTCTAGTATCAGGAAATAAAAGTGTCTGTTTCTAGAGTATGCATAAAAAAGAAGGGCAGGGAAACAGACTCATGTTTTTCTGTATCTACCTGAATATGGATAGGAAAAATGGACAGGGGAAGATATTCCTTCTCATAATTCTTGATAAGAAAAATACCACTCATAACAACTTTGCTGTAGAAAAAGTGACACTGGTTTTAAAATGAGGGATAGAATATGTATAGTGAATGATAAAAAATGATCCACATAGAACCAAAAAGGAGTAAGAAAGCACAAGTTAAGCTAACTATTTACCCGTCTCCTCAATAGTATAGGTAGAACTTGATCCAAATAGTATTCAGAAGGTGACTTTCTAGGGACACGAATTGTATATGGAGGTTTTTCCATATACAATTCGTATCCCTAGAAAGTCACTGCAGAACAACATCAAAAATATTGACGAAGTCACTGCAGAACAAGGAAACAAATTTTAGTACCAAGATCATCAAAATTCACTATAGGAAGCAGTTTTGGAGCAGAAACAATAAAAGCTTTCCAAATTAATAACACTTCTCTCAACCATTCGCTTACCCTTGTTCATAAACTCTGATATTGATCTCTTTTTACACAGTTATAAGTAACTTAGATGACCATTTTTCTAAATTATCCAAACTCATCTATCAACCTTCCAATAGGAATGATGATCCAACTCTGGTACTACCATTGTAGCATTAAGAATCCGTGCGACAACTACAGCATCCGCTATCTGAAAGTCCAGAAATAATTCACACTTAGACCTAACGAGACTAGCTGTAGGTGCAAAAGGATATGAAGGATTTCTCAAAAGACATGTAATTGGAAGTCCCTTTGAACCGTCTGAAGTCCATGTTGATTGGTCCAAACAAAGCTTTTTTTTTATATAATTTCAACTAGTGATGCATAGAAATTGCAGCCTGAAAATTCATAACTTTCCACTTACCCCTGTCCTTTCTTGGTTCAGCCCTCCACTTGCCGCAATAAGCAAATACCCATTTGATGATTGCTCATGTATAGCTTTTAGTGAATATATAAAACTAATATATATGTTACCTTCAAAATAAAAAATGTACAGCAGCTGGGCATATAAGCAAAGTCAAAAAGATGCATCCATCGCTAACCACAAAATAAATAATCAAAGGAAGCAAAAGTAAGTTTCTTGAGTACTTACGAGCAAAACTTCGGCCTCTCTCACGGCAACCGTAGAGCAACTCAGAGTACTTGGACTTCCATATGTCAATTGGCTACGGCCTCTCTCACTGCAACCGTAGAGCAACTCAGAGTACTTGGACTTCCATATGTCAATTGCTTCTCCCCTGATTCCATTGTGGAGATTGAACCTCGAAGTACTGAATCGGTAAGAATACCAGTCAAGATCAGATGCCACGTAGTGAAGAGCGACACCAATCCCAATGTGAACAGCATCAACCCGCAGACCACCGACCACGGGATCCGCCGTTGCTGGT
>JAOQMR010087269.1:0-14410 GCA_027563865.1 Erythroxylum pelleterianum
AGCTTCCCAACGCATCGCTTCTTTTTCGTCTTATTGGTTATTGACAAAGTAGTGAAATTGCAGATCTGTTTTTTTTTTCCTTCTTAAATTATGCAGAGGTGGTGACCCCTTAATATACACAGATTATATGTAAATGACAAGATGAAATAATAATAGATACAACTAAAGCAGTTTGATAAATTGGCAGCAACAGAAAGATGTACGGTTAAGATTCAATTAGAGTATGTGTTATCAACATGCATTATCAACCTCGCGATGAGCTGTAATCGTGAGTTTGTCTCAAAGTCGATGAAATGCAAAAGAAGACAAAGTCTCGGTAATAATATCAACAATTTGATAAGATGAAATATAGCAAATGAAGAGAGCTTTTGTAGCAACAAAATCACAATATTAATCTCAATGTAATTTATGCTAGCATAGAAGATTGGACTTGCAGCTAAAAAAGTAGTACCAAGATTATCACAAAAAGAGTAAGGCCTAATTCAAAAAGACCAAGTTCATCAAGAAGAAATGTGAGACAGCAATGGTATGCTAAACCTGATTACAAGGATGATCTACTAATCAAGATTTCTATCCAGATGGTTATTTATTATATTTGGAGGGAAAGAAACAAGAGAATTTATAATATTGTGGAGCAACAAAAATTTGAATTGTCAAGGTAATTGTCAACTTGATTAGAGAGACTATTTTAACTAACAAGAAACAGGACATTATCAACCATGAACTCATATCGCTATGGCTAATTTAAATCTTTTGTTGTAATTGCTGTCTTTTTGTGTAGTATAGAATAGTTTTTTACTGTAGGGTCCTTGGTAAGGATCGTGTATAAGTTTCTGCCTTGTTAATATAATTGCTTTAAATTTCCAAAAAAAAGTTTAGCAACAACAAGAACTGTGTTTCTATATTCAACTTTAGTACTAGATCTTGCAACAATAAATTGTTCTTTTGCACTCCGGGAAATATGATTGAGACTCAAATACACGCAACAATCAAATGTGGTGCGACGATCGTCAGGACAACTAGCCTAGTTAGCATCATATTAAGTTTAAAGGGTAAGTGGTGGGCTAAGTGAAGTGACAACCACGGGAAGTGGTGGATCAAAGATATTGCAAAATTCTTTTGACAACGAATCAGTGAGTGTCGGTAGGATAATATAAGACTAAGAACTTTGTTGACTACAAATTGGATAACAAAACGAGTAAGACAAAGATATTAAAGGATACCTACAGTGTTATGATACTTAGTAAGATTAGAAAAAGAGGATGTCGTGATTTTTGGAGATATAAAGAGTGGGGGAATAGGTGTAGGTGTGGTTGCCGGTTTGAAATTGTCAAGGCCTATCCAGAGAAGAAGATATTTGATGTATTGGTTTTGGATAGGAAGAAGACCATAAGAAGTAGATTTGGCTTCAATTTCAAGAATATGATGAAGAGGACCCAAGTCTTTTATAGAAAAGGTAGAGTCAAGTTCATAAATAAGAGATGAAATGAAGGAATTCGAAGAACTGGTAATGAAGATATCATCCATATAAACAAAGATAAGGTTGTACAGGACGTGATTTTGTGAATGAAGAAAGAGGTATCAATGGAAGGGATAACTTTGAGGTAAAGAAGTTTTTGACTAAATAACCTCAGGGAGCTTGTTTGAAACCATAAAATGCTTTGTAAAGGCAACAAACGTAGTGAGGAAAATAAGGATTTATAAAATTAGGAGGTTGAGTCATGAAAATAGAACTTTAGAGGTTTCCAATGGGAAATGCATTGTTGATATCAAGTTAACGAATAAACTAGTTGTCAAAAAGAGTAAAAGTAAGAATAACACGAATAGTAGTGGCTGACAACATGACTAAAATATTAGTATAATCAATACTCATAGTTTGATGATATCTCTTAGCAACAAAATCAACTTTTTATTGGTCAATAGAGTCATTAGGATTTCATTTAGTATTAAAAACTCATTTGTAACCTACAATATTGGCATCTAGTGGAGGGGAAATAGGGGACCATTTACAATTGCAAAGGATGGCAGTGAACTCATCAAGCATAGTCTAGCACCAGTGGAGAAATTTGTTTACTTGAGTGAAAGACATTGGATTGAGAGTGTGAAAGTTGTGAAGAGTGGTAGAATAGGTGACATAATTAGAAAACATTTTTAGAATGCGAGTGTGATCACTTGTTCAAGTGATCATATGATGAGTAGGAGGAGGTGGTTCAAAGGACAAATGTAAAGGAGATATTGAGGGAGTGACTGAGAAAAAAGGGGGAATAGACAAAGGTAATAACATGTGAGAGGGAAATAATGAATACAAGGTGGGTAGAGAGAGATGGGAATGTAAAAAAGAATTCTCAATAAAACGAACATGATGGGAGATATAAATTTTAGAGGTGATAGGGTAGAAAAGAGGTAACCCTTGTAGTAAGCTAAGTAACCAACGAAGAAACATGGTGAAGTTTGGAGGAGAGTTTATGGGAGAAGTGGAGCCTAAAAAGGTAAAACAGGTACAATTAAAATCACAAAGATGAAAAAAAAAACAAGGTTGAGTGTGGAAAAGGATTTTACGTGGAGATTTTGTATGAAGAATAGGAGTGGGTAAAAGGTTAATAAGATAGACGACTATAGAAAATGCCTCAAACTAGAAGAAGAAGAACGTTGAGCCTCATTTTAGTGATATGAAGAATTTACGTTTAGCTAGACCCTTTTGTTAGGAATTGTAAGGACAAGAAATACAAAGAGTAATGTTATGAGAGTCAAGATAGTTGGCAAAAGCACTTTTGATGAGTTCAAGTACTCCAATGCATTAAAATGTTTAAATAGTAGTGGAGTAAAGATTTTTAGTGGTAATTTTGAAAGTTTAAAAATGAAGGCACGAGATTTTTGAACTAAGGGAAAAATCTATGTAAAACTAATAAAATCATCAACGAAAATAATAAAATAACAATAACCAAAAAAGGAAATAAATGTTAAAGGTTTTTAAATATCATAGTGACTAAGTCGTAAGGGTTATGTAAAGGCACGAGAAGATAAAGAAAAAGAAAGATAAGTACTCTTTCCTTGAAGATAAGAAGTACATGAATTTATGGCATTTGATATAGTAGGTAAATTATGGACAAACTAGAGAGAATAAATTGAAATGGATGACTTGATGTCATAGATCAGGTGAAGCAGAAAAGACTGTGAGAGTAATAAGAATCTTCAAGTTCATAAGAACTTTCAGATAGAAATTATTATAGATGAGTCCCAATAGGAGTAGTATTTTGGATTGGAGATCTTTCACAATTTAACCAAAAGTATTAAATTCAATAAGACAAGATTTACCAGTGTCATATTTAGTAACACCGAATAAAATAGAAATAATATGAGTAAGAATTAAAATATCTAGAGATGAAGAGGGTAAGGAATAAAATAAAGAGTAGAGGTACCAATAGAAGAAAAAGAGAGAGTAGGTCTATTATCGACACCACTTGATTCAAACCTTCATATGGGGTGATTGAATCCACAAGTTGGGAATCAGTGGTCATGTGGGTTATAGCTCCTGTTTTAGGTAATCGCTAAGTAATCTTACTATAATTAGATTGGAAGTATCTAGATTTGGTTGAACATTCATGGTAGAAAAGGCTATTGTGAGAGCATTTATGTCAAGTGTGTTTATATTGACGATTTCTAAATTCTAAGTATTTAAAGTGACAGTAGGCAACAATATATCCCCACTTCTAGAATATTTGACATTGTATATTAGGCTTGTACCTGAAAAAAATTGTTATTGGACTTATTAAGAAGTTGGGTTTGGATATTAAATTGATTTGTGGAGGAGATGTTGGGCTGATTAGGATGTTGAGCAGGTTGGTAATTATGGACTATATTGAAGATAGGTCCATTGGAGCTAAAGTATAAATTTGGGCCTAATGGGCCATTAAAGTTAAAAACTTGACCGGGGAGGATCAGGATCCAACAAAAAAAAAGTTAAACCTCATCTTTTGTTATCAGTCTCACCACTCAATCGTTCCATGGCATCCATAGATGCTATATGTCAAGGAGTTATTAGTTGTGATACGATAAGTGCTACCTCAAATGATAATGAAGAGTGGAGAGAATGTAGCCGCTGCTTGTGAATCAACAATTTTACCTAAAACTCTATAAAGCCTCAAATGATAATGAAGAGTGGAGAGAATGTAGACGCTGCTTGTGAATCAACAATTTTACCTAAAACTCTATAAAGTAGATGGCAAATTTTTAGTGCTCAACCGTAGTGATAAAGGATATGTACTTAATCAGGAGTCCATTGAGTTTGAAAAGAACAAAATCATCATAAAATTTATGGTTGCCTATAGTGGTGAACTTATCAGCTATTATGGAGACGAAAGATATAAAATAAGTGGTGGTGCCTGCCCTTTTCTTGAGAGTATGAAGTTTCCATTGAAGGAGAGATCGTTGGGATGAGAATTGCTGCATTAAATAATATTGAAGAGCCACCTATAGATAATAGGTAATAAAACAATAAAGAGTCAATCAAGCAACTAAGCTAGTGAGAGATGCAGTGAGGAAAAAGTAAACTAGGCAATCAAATTGATGTCAATTAAAGTATTTTGGAAATGAATGTGTTGGATTATATTCAGCAGCCAATCAGTTGATTATAGTTTAGTGACAAAATTATTTAAAGATATTCTTTTTCTTATACATATTTTGATGCATATGGTAAATTTTATGGGATAAATATATGTTCAAATGAAAACATGATGAGATCATAATTATAAGATTTATGTTGCATTTATATATTGTCCTTAAATTGTTCTATTAAGACTGGACATTAATATATAGAAAGAAAATTACAAATTATTGTCAAAAAATTCCGTAGTAAATTAGCGACGAAAATTTATTTATTTCTATAAACTTATCTGTAAAAATGATATTTTACTAAGGAAAAAATTCGTTGGTAAAGGAGGAGGGAATTTATCCGTGAAACTTTGCTGATGGAATTTAGCAATGGAATAGTTAAAGTTGTTGTAAAAATAGGTGGCAATGATTTGTGATAAAAATTAGTGACGAAGTTCACCGACGGAAAAATTTATGTAGAGAAATTACCTACAGAAACTCCATTCTGTCGATAATTTACCTACAGAACTATCATTCCGTCGGTAAATTCAAATGACGTTGGTGTTGTTGTTTAAATTTAAAGGAAAATGACGTTGTTTTATTGTTAATAAAATCAAAAATTCGAAGCCCCCTATCATCTTCTTCATTTCTTCTTTTTCTTCGTTGGTCCTCTATCTTCTTCCATATGTGATCGTGGGTGCTCATCTTCTTTCGTTCTTCCACCAATTGCTTCCATTATCTTCGGTTTGCCATCTCGAGGTTGGTTGTCCACTTATTGCTCTTGGTTTAATTATTTATGCTTCATTTTTTTATGTAAATCGTTGTATGTTCGTTGATTTTGTTACTTGGGATTAAGTTATGAGGGTTTATTTAGGTTTTTAATGGGTCATCGTTTGTTGTTGTGTGGTTATGTTAGTGAATAATAGAAAAATACAGTAGTTTTGAAACAAAATAGAGATGAATTTATGAAGCATACCAAGTGTTAAAAGAACGTTATGTAAGAGGTCTCTAACATCATTAACCCATTGACTTTGGCCCTAGGCACATACATATATGTAGTTAGATTGAGAAAGTTTTATAATATGTATTGTTTTACCAACTTGGGATATATTGTTATATTAAATTGAAGTTATTGAAAATCAAATTGCAATTTAGATTTTATTATTTTTAACTCTCGACCAATGTTGAGTATCTTGTAGATTTTAAGTATAAAAGAATATTTTACAACAAAGAATTTCCAATTCAACTGTCTAAGTGTTCAAGGAGTTTTTTATATCCTTTTATTACCCTTGATGCACAATCTTGAGGATAATATTGTTCTAGGTGTAGGGGTGGACTAGAGTTAAATCTAATTCCATCGATTTTTTGTCATTTTTATATATTTTTAGATTTTATTAGGTTGTGAGTTTAGGTTCTCATTAGTATCTTTAGGTTGATGAAAAAAAATTATACATAATTTAAGATTGAGATTGAGTGTTAAAAATTAAATTCATAATATAATTAAGCAGATGTTATGCAAATCTTGACTTTGTAAATAATATGAAACTGAATTTGTTAAGTAAAGGGCGTGAGTGATCCTACAAGGATTCAAGCATTCATGCAAATTTTCTTTTAGCATTCATGTAAAATTTCTTTTCTTATGTGGATACGTTCTTTGATTATGAATTTCTAGAACTTGAATTTCATCTTTTTGAGATTACATATAAGATGCATACAAACATTAAAAATGATAAAGTCGCCTAGGATAAAAACACATCTAGATGAGGCATCACCTTCCCAACCTACAATCCATGTACAGTCACCTCTGTACCTGTCGTTACACCATCCACAACCCTTATATTAACAAAGATATTAGGGGTAAACGTTGCTAATGAAGGAGGTGGCCTCCATCCTGGAACTAGGGGAGTTGAAGGAAGAACTTATATCACAATTATCAACAATCTGTGAGTGAAATTCTAAAAATTTTGTAATACATGATAACACCATAGGTTTATACTAAAGTTGTAGGTTTTAATTTGAAAATGATATAAAATAACTTATATATTAGGTTCCAGAAATATCTCATCCAAGTTTAAGGAGAAGATATATCTTGAAGGTTATATATGAAAGAATATCTCTTAGGCGACAAAGGATTTTATTATTAGGAGTTTAACATAAAAAAATATATTCTTTAATCTTTTTTATCTAATTTTATACATTAATTAGATAAAAATTGTAGTTTATACATATTTATAGTATTTTTCTTTTTTTTTTCAGAAAATTTTCTTGGGATCCAAAATTTGATGTTGTAATTTATAATGTATGGGAGAGGCAAGTTTGTGCACATTATAGAGACTTTCTTGGTTCGATATACAAGAATGGTATGTGACCTCCTTATATATCTAAAGAAATATGAACCCGTTGGTAGCAGTATTAGGCATCACTTAAGGCAATGTCCATTTCGGAGCGCAATTCTGCAAACAAACATGAAGGACTAAAAACAAACATGAAGGACTAAAGGGAGAAAGTCTACCCGTACACACTGGAGGATCTGTGACCTACCAGGAGCATACAGAGAAACTTGTAAGTATCTAAACTTTACACTTATATTCTAATTTTTTTCACTTTGATGTATGAAATTTAGAATGAAAATATATGTGTATTTTGGAGAAAGATAATGTTATAAATGTCTAGTTCCATTAATGGTTGTATTGTTAAGTTATTTCTTTGTTCAATAGGGGGTAAACATCATAAAAATATAGGAAACTCTACCGAAATTTGTGTAAATTGTAGTTCACTTATAACACTTTATTCTGATGCAGAAAAAGTTTATAGACAGGAAGCCAACACTACTTTAGATATTTTTTCACACTTACACTAAGAATCATGATGGTGTGACCTTTGTCAACACCCGATGTAGAGAACTTACCATATTTAAAATTTATACTTTAATATTAATTCTTAAAAATTATCACTTATTAACATAAATCATTATAATGATAGGACCAAATATAAGAAAGCATTCAATGACAGTCTTAACACTCTGAAACTATTGATGAGAGTCAGATATATCTTGATACAGTAGGTAGTAGGGATCATCGTGAAAGGATCTTCGGCTTAGGTTCATTTGCAAACACATGTTATTCACAATCCTCCACATCCACTACAGCTGGATTTAGTAGGCAATCCAGAACAAATGAGAGAATCGTTTAGCTTGAAAGCAAAGTAGAGAGGTTGACAACTCAGTTATAATAGTTGATGGAGTACATAGCCCAGTTCTGTAATGAGATGGATGAGTTGAAGGAGAGGAGTAGCACCTCATCGCAGCAGTTAGAGCATCCACCTTCACCAACTACATAACTTAGATGGATAAGTGAATGTAGATGTTTTGCTACTCTTAAGTAATTTTGTATGAATTCTTAATTTACAGTTAGTTTCAAGACATTTATTATTGTACATTATAATTTTTTATTATATATTAAGAATTAGAACAATTTTTACTTTATATTATCAATCAACTTATTGTTTAGAGAAATTAAATGTAGAAAAATCAAAATATTATCAATAAAAAACTTGAAAAGGAAGTGAGAAATGGTGGTTGAAATAATCATAGGTAAATTTCTTGACGGAATTACGATATTTCGTTGGTAATTTACCGACAAACTATTAATTCTGTAGGTAAATTATCGACGGAATGATATTTTTCATATGTATTTACTCACACTCTAACACTGTTTCTATCTAATATGGTAGTCATTGGGTTTAGAGGGTTTGCAAATCTGATTAAAATCTGATGTAATGTGATGTTCTTTTTCTTAGTGTTTCTGCTAATGAAAGTTTTAGTTGTTGTTTATTCTTGTATTGTTGGTTGTGGCTTGTTTATGATCTTTTTTTATCTTTGCAGACAGTTTTTATTTACAAAAATGGATACTTTATTTGAGCTTTTGAATGGGGAATTGGATTTTATGAGAATGGTCATGTTGCTATGCTTGTATGTATACACAAAAAAAACTGAGTAGGAGTGAAAATGCTGAAGGTAGTAGCGCATTGACAGTATCAACTAGGCAAGCCAATATAGATAGGATTTTGAATGAGAATGATAAGAATAGCCAGTGGGATTTAAGGATGAACTTAAATGCATTTACATTGTTATGTGAAATGCTTCAAGTCAATGTGAAATGCTTCAAGTCTATGGTGGGTTGAGGAATAATGGCCATGTGCCTATTGAAGAAAAAGTTTTAATCTTCCTAAGAATATTAGCACAAAATAAATCTAATAGAATATTACAATTTAGGTTTATGAGGTCAGGAGAAACAATAAGTAGGCTTTTTCGTAGTGTGTTGAAGGCTGTACTAAAGCTTCAACATCTGTTGTATGTCAAGCCCATACCAATCCCTAAGGATTGCACAGACAATAGATGGAAATAGGTTAAGGTTAGTAAATTTAATTAGCTACAAGAAATTTTCACTTTTTTAAAATACTAAAGTAGAACTTTTTATTATTGGAATTTTGTTCAAAGGGTTGCCTTGGTGATCTAGATGGGACCTATTTAAAAATAATAGTTCCCCATGCAGACAAACCCAGATACAAAGGTAGGAGAGGGAAAATATGCACTAATGTGTTAGGGGTGTGTGATAGGAACTTAAACTTTGTTTATGTTCTTACTGAATGGGAAGGTTCAGCATCTGATTCTGTATAACGTTGTTACTAGGCTTAATAGACTTCAAGTTCTAAGGGGTATGTAAGATAAGAATTTTCAGAATTTTGCTATTTTTTTAAAAGGTTTGATTAAAAATACAATAGTAATAGTGTCATTTGTTTATAGGAAATTACTACTTAGTAGATGCTGGCTATACTGGTTTCTTGCACCTTTTAGAGGCACAAGATACCATATTCAAGAGTGGGCAAGAGATGGAAGGGCACTTAGGAACCCAGAAGAGCTCTATAATAAGAGACACTCATCTGCCAAAAATGTGATTGAATGTGCATTTGGTTTACTGAAAAAAGATGGAAAATCCTAAGAAATCCATCTTTTTATCCAGCAGCCACTTATGTGCACATAATTCTTGCATGCTGCCTTCTACACAACTTTACTAGATTGCATATGACTTATGATCCAGCAGAGCTTAGTCCTGTTGAAGCTGAGGATATGCCAATTAAAGAAGATACACCTTTTCCTGAATTTGTTGATCGTGTTGAGACAAGTAATGAATGGAGTCAATGGAGAGAGGATTTAGCTAATAACATGTTTGATGATTGGAGAAGAAACAATTAAATTGTGAACTTTCATTTAGGTAATGTTTTGTTAATTGAATTGAGGGTTTAAATTTGGTTGGCTTTCATTATTACTGAATAGAGGGTTTGTTTTAATTTCTCTTTATATTGTTGACTTTCATTGTAACTGAATTTGAGAAGACACAATTAAATTTTTGTGTATTTGTTTTATTTGTACTTAATTACATGTTTCTTTTAATTCAATATTGTCTTCTTCATTTTAAAAAGCGTTTCAATATATGGTGGTTAATCAGTTATGGAAATGGTTTGGAATGGTTTGAGGTATGGCATTACATAGTTTAGGTGCAATGTCAAGAGTTTAGACTTTAGATGAAATAGAAGCATTTGTGACCTTTATGGAGGAGACAGTTGTTGCTGGTCACACAGCTGATAATGGGCAATTTAAGCCTGATACTTTCCAACTTCTTACTAGAATGATGGTAAAGAATTTTCTTGATTGTGGCATTGACAAGAGGCATATCAAAAATAAGCACAAGAGGTTGAAGGACAAATATCAGACAACCTTTGACATGTTGAACTGCAGTGGATTTGGTAGGAATGAAAGCAAGCAATGCATTGAGGTTGACAACAAGCAAGTTCTGAAAGAATGGATGAGGGTAATTGTTTTTTTTTATTTGTTGGTTATTTATAGAAGCATCCTAATAATAATATGTTTGTTATGCTAAAGTTTTCTGATTTTTTTTAGAAACACCCCAACAAGTACTACACTCCTGGAAAGCCTTTCCTGCTTTACCCTGGACTTGAGTTTTTCTTTGGGAAAGACAAAGCCACTGGTGCAGGAGCTGTAGATGCTGTTGCGCAGCTTGAGACTGATGAAACTGAAGGTGATGCACCAGCTGCTCCACCAGCTCCTGCTGCCCCATCAAATCCAACAGGCCCATAGGCCACTCATGCTTCAACTGCTTCAGCCCATCTTACTGGTTTTGCCGCCTCTTCTAGCAACACAGAAGGGAACCAAAAAAACAAAGGGAAAAGGAAGATGAGGGATATTGAAGTGTTAGAAAGCCTTGTTTCCTGATTTGCTCATGCCATTGACAATAGTAGAGAGAATGCTAAGATCATTACTGATGCCATTGTAGGACATTTTGGAGCTAAGCTAGGTGAAGAGCTTGGGAATTTGCGTTTCTCCACTGAAGAAGTTGTTAGGATTGCAAGGATCTTCTCAAAGAATGCTCATGCTGGGAATCTTTTCTAGGGTTTAACTATAGACTAGAAACAGGCTTATGTGAGGAGCCTGTTAGATGATGAAATCTTACTTTATGTTTTATTTCTTAATTGGTAGGTTATGGTACACTATTATATGATAATGTAAAATGGTAACAATGCTTCTAACTTAACTATTTTTGCTTCTGCCATTACTTATAGTGGACCGATTTTTTGGTTATGACCTATCACTTTTGGGCTCACCGTTTTTGTGGAGCTACTGGCTTCATAGTAGCTTAACAGGAAAGTTAGGATTTGCATTGTCTTCAAACAGGCTATGTGATGTTGAATAATGATATGATGAACTGTTGACTTTCTTTATACACTTGTGTATCAATGATGAATGGTTGGTTTATTAACTTTTTAATGTTTATCATTTATGTACGTGTATAATGATGATGATATGATTCATTTTCAGGTACTTAACTATGGGCAGATAAAACTTCTATGTTGTATTTATTGGATGTCAAGTATGTATTTTTACAAACTGGGATGGTGTTAAATTGACAATTGAGGGGTTTCCTAGATTCAAGGGGTATCGGACTTTAGTTAAAGCACAGAGTGCTTATGTCATGGATCCAAATAGGCGGACTCGTCAAAATGAAGAAATTGTTCCTATCGTTAATGAATCCTCATCAATATTGAATCAATTTTCACTTCCAACAAATGAACAACTAAATGAAGTTGCAACTTTGAAGAAAAAAATGGCATGAAGTCAAGGATTTTTACTCATTGCTATTGGAGTCATTTTGGGTATTATTGTTAAGGACATTCTTAATAAAATATAAGGCTTGAATGTATCTTTAACCTATTATATAATTAATTCCATGAATGCTTATATGTTTTATTAAATTATTATATACTAGAATTTCTAACTTGTAGGAATTTTTTAACCTATTATGTAACAAATTCCATGAATGCTTAGATGTTTTGTTAAATTATTATGTACTAGAATTTCTAACTTGTAGGATTTTTGTATTCAATAACTCATTTCATTTAATTTTTAGGTTTCTCATTTTATTTCATCGTAATTAAAAAATTACAAATACAATTAAAATAAATATTGATACAATTATAAAAATATTTAACGTAATTAATTTTATTGTTAACTTGTAAGATGTTTTTTGCTATTCAATAGCTCATTGCAACATCCCACTATCATAGAGTATATACCTGAACATCCAAGGACATTCAAGTACATATCCTATGATAATGGTATGTTAGAAAAAAAAATCCAACTTACACATGGCACAGTCAGAATTTCATAATCATCGGACCTAATTAAAATTCGATCTCTTCAGACAATTTGTAGCTCCATGTCTCTAGTTTACTTCAAATCAATTTCATAACCTATTGACCACTTCATATTTTTTCTCACATACTTACGAGTCAAATTTGCATAATTAAGCTTATATGCTAATGACAAAATTAGGCAACACTTCCATCTAGAAAGTTGTTCTTCAATGTCTTAAGTTTCTAATAACACCAAAATCATTCAATTTGGTTCAGTATTTCAAAAGTTATACCCCAAATATTCTCATACTGTTGTCATTCTGAAACAATACACTATACTCAATTTCCATCCAGAAATTGAAAGTCTTAAAGACTAAATTAAAATTTTATTTCTTCAGAAAATCTGTAGTGCTATGTCTCTAGTTTACTCCAATTCAAAACTCATTACATTTGGACAACTACTGATCAAAATATAATCAAAATACCAAAATGTGTTCAGTGAAATCATACTAGTTTTCATATTCTAGTATTCCTCAATATTTCAAATTCATCAATCAATCCATTTTAGAAAGCTATGATTTTTAGTGGAGATGTAGATCAATGTCTTATGAATCTATTGGTTCAAAAATTAAGTCATTTGGACATCAGATGAAGAAGTTATAACCAAAAGATTGAAGGATGTTCAGAAGTGATTTCTTCATAACCAAATCTTCACACGATCGCGATTCCCGACTTTTCGTAGCACGATCGCGCTTTCCATCTTCTTCACCGAATTTCTTTTTTTTCTACTTCCATTTTCCTTTTATTTTCAGATTTACTCATTCCTAATTCATCTATTCTACATTTCTAAATCTAAATACAATCTCTAAACAAATCAGATTCAAGTTTACCATTTAAACACCAAAAATCCGAAACTTCATATTCACTTCCTCTCTCTACTGTAATTTTCATCCTTTTAGCAATTGCACAATTTCACAATACTCAGTAAACTCATATTCAATTCTAGATACACTTACTACTCATTCATTAACAAATTCAATTCATTGAAATAACCAATTTTCTACTCCTCTTTCAACTCAACAATAACCAACAAACCAAAATCTAAAATTCAAACATAATCATTTAAACACCGTATATTACTATTCACGTAAATTCATTTTACTGCACTTTTTTTTCTATATTACTCATTTTCAGTAACAACTTCATTTCATTATAAACTTTGCATTTAATACTTTTTCCCATAACACTGCATCATTTAAACTTTTCCCTTAATTCTAAACTCATTCAAGTTCACCTCTGTTAACACTTCATATATTTTCATGCATGAATAGTACAACAACCTATTTTCGGTTTTTTCTAAATTAGAACAAAGTATGATCATCAATTTTCCAGTACTCTTCCACAACTCATTTCAAACTAAAACGGATCCTATTTCATATTTCTATATCACAAATCTTTCACCTGATTCATTCATCACCGAAACCACACTTCTTAAACCACTAATGAATAAATTCATGTATTATGCTTGTCTATACCCAATACAATTTCTAAACAAATCAGATTCAAACTTATACTTCAAATATCAAAAATTCGAAACTCATATTTACTTCCTCTCTCTACTGTAAATTTTCCAATTCTTATACTTTTATCAATACTTCTCGACAATAAGAGTAACTCAATTACACACAAAGATTCAATATTCGGTGATGGAGTAGGTGCAAAGAAAGAGTTCTCTGTTAAATACTTTTGGTGGGTATGAAAAGCTACCGTAATCACTTCCTATAAAAAGAATATAAGCTACGTGTAATCTTTCCTCACTCAAATCAGACTACGTGGCTATTTTGCATGTATCTCATATGTCACTTAATAATTATGCCACTTATCACCACACATACAAGCCATTGGTCACATATACATGTTACCATGTGTCACACTATAATTGATCCATATATCAATATTTTTCTAAAATTTACCAAAATTCTAAAATACCCTAAATATACCAAAGTTGCCAAATCACATTCTAATCACATTTGCACTCATTTCATTAAATTTTTATGTTACTCATTTTTTAAATTCCTTATTTATAGATACAATTAAATTACTAATACAA
>JAOQMR010087278.1:0-11789 GCA_027563865.1 Erythroxylum pelleterianum
TGATACAAAGTATATGTTTGTTAGAGAGAACGTTAAGGAGTTTCAGACTCGTATAGTGCATATACCCAGTGATCTTAGCAGTAGCAAATTCTCTGTCAAATCCTCTGCGTCTCGATCACATCGTTTCACAGAAAACCACAATGGATTCAATGTCTTCCCAATTTTCAGGTATTTATTCATTGATTATTGAATACAGTATGTTGAAATTATAGGGTTAATGATTTGTGTTGATTAATTACACAATTAATCTGTAAATTTCGTGTTTTATTTTCCTTCAGAACCAACTAAAACAATGAAAGTTGATTTAAACCGAGGCACTTCATCTCGAATCCGAAGAAACCATCTAGCAAAAAATATTATTGGGGATGTGAGCGAAAGAAGAAAAACAAGAGATGGAAAAAGGGTTGATTAGCAAGAACTTACAGGAAACTTGGGTTATACATCTTCATTATAGCCAAAGAAAAACACCAGGTTTGAGATTCTTCGAATGGCACAAGGACAATGTGCTTTACATTTTAGAAGTATTCTTTTATGTTACCAAAACAAAAACAAAAAAAAGAAAAAGAAAAGAAAAAGAAAAGAAAAGAAAATATTTTTTTGTTTTTTTAGTTCTATGTTGCTATTGACGTCTTATCTTTTAGTAGTTTGCTTAGTGACTTCTATTTGGCTCTACCGAAGACTCCTCAGCTCTCTCATTAGTGTGGATCTCTCTCTCAGGTATTTCTCTGTCTCACTACCCTGACAACACTTATAGTTCATTGCTTAGGTTTATGAATTTGATCAGTATGATGAAGATGGAATTGAAGTAAGTAGTGATATGTTGGCATGTGTTTTGGATGGTGGTAAATTGTCTTCTTGGCATGCTTTTGATTCTTCCGCTGCATCTATTGGTGATTATTATGATTATGTTTTTGTCCCAAGGAGGAGACATCACTCTGTTTATGGTGAATGTTACATTTAGGGGGAGATTTTAAAGTATATGTGTGACTGTTCATCATGCTTTTTGGAATCTTTTTGTCCTAAGGGGGAGAAATTTGAATGATTGGATACACTTGGATGATTGGATACACTTGATGTTTGATTAAGGGGGAGTGCTTGTCATATGATTTGTGTATTTGATAGTTATATGTCCAATTATGTTGTTTAAGAGGAGTTTCGTATTTGTGACAAAAATGCCAAAATGGGGGAGATTGTTAGAATATATTTTATATATTCTTTGTTTAATTTTGACATTTTTAAATTGGACATATAAGAAAATTACAATTATTAATTGGATTGATAAAGATGGGTTGTTGTGATTTGTTTATTGGACTTTTGACAAGATGGCTTTGTTTATTGGACGTTTGAGTTGAGTTCACGTTACATGTAAATGGCCCATTTGTTTGATTTCAAGGAGAAGTCTAATACTACATGTTTATTTGCAAAAAACCTAGCAGGTGGTTTTTACGGCAAAACATCTTCTTATATCTCTGGGTTTTGTTGAATATACTAGAGGGTGTGTATCTTGTAAGTAGCGTGGATCATAGGAGCTGATTTTTGTGAGTGTGGGTCACAAGTTACAAGGGAGGAAATACATGTTGATTGCGCATCTTTTTGGCTGAAGAAACTGGTTGCATATTTATCTGGCAAAGAGTGGATGTAGCTGTATTAATCAATTGAGTGAAATAGAGCAGATAACGTGGGAGTTAGATTAAAGTTGGCTGGGTGCGCATATTGTCCTGTTGATGGGCTGAAATATGTTGATGAATTTATGACCAGCAGTGTATGTGCGTGAGCTTCTACAGGATACGGTTGTCATGGGTATTTGGAGAAAATATGGTGGCTGCGTATGTTAAGGATTATATGTGATTAACGTATTTTTCTGGATGTGCCATGAGGAAGTTGCTTTGTCAGTACAGAAAAATTAACTATGGAGAAAGTTTTCAGCTGAGTTATTTTAAGAAGACAAGTTTATAGGGAAGTCTTCTTTGTCTCAAGTATTTTTGTTATTTAATTTTCAGTTGATAAAATACTTGAGCTATTTTAGTTTATTATTTTCTTGAGTGATTTAGTTACTATTCTTGGTTCAAAAGAGTGTTGAGAAAAATTCTCTGTTGAGGTTAGTACGAGGCGGTCGTACTATTGGGTGTGAATTCTTTCACGGGAAGTGAGGTTGAGGGATAGTGTCAAGGGTTGAGTGGTGTCGGCTCAGTAAAGCCTTGGGTAAATCTATTGTATTTTCGTGAAAGTGATTAAGCTAGGTGAGGGCCCCGCAGACGTAGGCAAGGTGTGCCGAACTGCGTTACCAAACGTCGATGTTTCTATTATTTTGCAGTTGTGATTTTTATCTACTTGCGCGAAGAAAAATTTGGGAATAATCTGCGAATTGATTAACAATTTAATTGTTTTATATATGTATGTAAATATAAATATATAAATATATAATTATATACATATACACACATATAAATAAATAAATAAATTTTACATATATATCGCGAATTGGTAAGAACCTTTTCTTAAATTCCATCTGACTTTTTGGCCCAAAAGTAAAAACGTGCTTTGAACCTGTCCTAATTCAAATTTATTACACAACCTGGCAACCAAAGGAATGCTTCCTAGAAAGTAAGAATCTGTTATATCTAATGAAAGTCTTAATCTGAATTCAACAAGTTTTACTCTTCAATTTCTACAGATGATCCTATCCTCCATAGATTACAAATATCGGATTGAACATACAACATAGACCACAACAATTTGTCTTGTTCTTCAATAGCCAAATGAAGTCAATTCCCAGTTAGAATGGTATTAACGTTGTAGAAACTTATAATTTTCCAAGATTCTCTGTTGACTATGGATATGGATCTTTGTGTTAAAGTTCGTGGAAGATTATTGAAAGAGTCACACTTATTATCTCATTATTTCTAAAAATAAAAGAATGTGTCAACCTTGCGTGCTTTAAAGTCAACAACGAAGGCTTGAGTTGATTGGGCCTTTCAATAACCCAATTTCCACCATAAAATAATCTTGTCCCTAAAATGACATTTGCTTTAAAGGTTTTACTTTAATTTTCATAATTTGATATTAATATAAAATATTTTGTCGGTCAAAATCACTTTTAAGTTACTTAGCTAAAAGAGAAGTACTACATATTAAAATTTTTAACTAAATACAAAATATAATATTGGAAGGAAATTGTTTAAAAAAACCTACAAGAACAAAAAAGGATCTCTTTATGAGAGATCTGGACGATCTTTTATTCTTATCCTAGTACATTAAAGTTTTATATTAAAGTTCTGATAAGTCAATTTAATTACGCATATTTTGAGCGTAATTAATTTAAGGTGTTGAAATTATTATCCGAAATTAATGAAATTGTTCTATAATTGTTTACAGATGGTTTTCAACGTCCTAAAGATGAAAAAGGATCAAAAAGACGCAAAAGAAGGACAGAAATTCGAAATTTCAGTCTGACCGAAATTCAAAGATTAGGCGTGGGCACGCCTAAGGACAGAATACCAAATCTGCAAATTTTCCAGAATTGGAATCCAATTAGAATACAATCGCCAAGATCTTCTTGACATCCTTTTTGAGAAGTCTTCTACCTAAATGGGAACACCACCTAATCTGGACAAAATATTTTGAAGATAATAGAGATATTTAATTCAAAGAGGAAGTTGGGTGATTGTCGTATATGGGTTAGAGTTAAACAAGCAAGAGGGAATTTTTCTGTTTAAAAGGGGGCTGCCGCACCATCTGTTTCTGGGGCTTGATTCTAGTAGGTTAGGAAGATAGATTAGCTTAGGGTTTAATGGTAGATTTGATTAGGGTAGATTAGGTTTAGATTATTTTCTCTAAATTTCCAGCAAAATTATCGCATCCTTTGTTCTTCAATTTTTGTTCACGTTTTATTGTTCTTCAAAAATCGTTCATCGTTTTCTGGGCTGCCGCATACACTGGTCCACGTTCACGTCCTTCTTGTTTCTCCATTAGCTTCATCATTTATTTTCCCTTTTCATTGGCTGCCGCAAGTCTTGACTCTTCCTTGTCCACGTTGCTGACTCTTTCATACATCATCATCGCCTATCCTAGTCTCCTGAACTGCTGCACTTTGATTTTCTCCTTGTTTCATAGACCTTCGTATTTTTCCTTCTTGTTGGAGAGACTGCCGCAAGTTTATTTTCTTCTTTCTATTAGTCAATAGATTATCGTCTCTTCTCCGGTGGCTACCACAATTTCTTTTTCATTAACCCACGTTGCTAGTCCACGTCCTTCTTGTCTTTCCATTGGTCCACGTCCAGAAGCTTTTCAATTTCCATCATCGCACATCATCATCATACACTGCCGCATCTCTTGGTTTTCTTTTGTTTTTCTTTGTTCAATCAATCAACATAATTTTCTTTTCTATAGGCTACCGCTGGTCCACCATCCTGGAGTCCTCAAGCAGTGATCATCGACGCACATCCCCATTGTTTGTTGCCGCAATTAGATTTAATTCTTGAAGTTTTCCAGCATCAACGTATCTTCTTCTCGGCTGCCGAAAAATTGTTTTAATTATCTTTATGATTTAATTCCTTTGCAATTTCTAAGTAGTAGTCACATAGATTTAGGGACTTTAGTTAAACATAGGTTTGAACTAACTAACCTTTACCGTTAGAAATTTCTCGTGGGAACGATATCCGCTTACTGCTACTACATTAATTTATTTTAACGGAAGTGATTTCTTTTATATTTGGTTGCAGGCGACAACATCACCAAGTTCATATCTTCGGTTACTTTTAATAGAGTCATCTCATTCTATACTTTTGACTATAACAATAATATTAACAATATTTTAGTAAGATTTTTGTCAAAATACGAAATTAGGAGAAATTTAAAAGTAAATAATTTTAGTCTTAATTAATAAAAAGATTATTTTTCGATAAATTTTTTTAGCATTCTTGACAAATAATGAATATCATTATCAATTGTTTCATAGTTTATAGAGTTGGATGCTTAAATTCCAAAGAAAATGACGAGCTCCAAAACTTTGCAGGAAGTTACTTTTATAGGTGTAAAGTTATAAAAAGTTGTAAAACTAAGTAGCATTGACGTTACGACTTACTCTCTGGGTCATTCGGAGACTAAATAGGGAAGAAACAGATAATGAATGTGTCGTGTATGATGCTTTGCCAAGTATGCTTTGGCATTGGTGGTCCTAATTCCGAAAAATGATCATCTTGTTTCCATGACACAATTTCGCCCTATTAGTCTCTGTAATGTATGCTATAAAATTCTTACCAAAGTTCTAGTTCAACGTCTTCGTCCAATGTTGGACTCCATTATTAACCCCACCCAGGGCGCGTTTATCCCTGGTAGAACTGCTTCGGAACATATTATTCTTGCTAAGGAGCTAATGCATACTATCCGTAAGACTAAGAGGAAAATGGGTTATCTTGCAATGAAGATTGATTTGGCTAAGGCTTATGATAGAGTTGATTGGCGTTTCCTTGAACAAACTCTAGTTGATTTTGGTTTTCCCTTAAGGATTGTGGCCCTTATCATGTCGTGTGTCTCTAGTTCACGACTCTCGATTGTTTGGAATGGTTGTCAGCTTTTGACTTTCTCTCCTACTCGGGGGTTACGACAAGGGGATCCATTATCCCCGTACCTCTTTGTGTTGTGCATGGAGAAACTGTCTTTACTTATCTTTAAGAAAGTGACGCATAAACAATGGCATCCAATCAAGGTGGCTAGGAATAGTCCAACGGTCTCACATCTTCTATTTGCAGACGACGTCCTTTTATTCTCTCATGCGTCTCTCCGGGATTGCAGAGTTGTCCTTGACACTATGAAGGAATTTTGTGCTGCTTCTGGGATGGAAATTAATGATCAAAAAACCAAAGCTTTCATTTCGCCTTGTGTTTCTCGTAGGCATAAGGCATCTCTCAACCGTCAGTTGCATCTTCATTTTGCTACGGATCTGGGCTCTTACCTTGGTGTCCCGTTGAATGCTGCAAACCATAAGCAGGATTACAAACATGTACTGGACAAAATGCAGTCTCGATTACAAGGATGGAAGGCCAAATTATTAACCAAGGCTAGTTGACACATACTGGTACAGTCTACTTTATCCACGATCCCGTTTTATACCATGCAAACTTGTTGGTTGCCTAGTAGTGTTTGTAATATGATAGATAAATATTGCCGTGATTTTTTGTGGAGCTCATCCTCAACACAGGGACATGGTCTTCACCTGCTAAATTGGGAGAACGTTTGCCGTGCCAAAGCTTTGGGTGGATTGGGCCTTCGTATGGCACGTGATAATAATATTGCAATGCTTGGGAAATTGATTTGGTCCCTTGTCACTTCTGCTGATAAGCCTTGGCGTATTGTTTTGCATGAGAAGTATCTTCGTGATGTTCCTTTCCTCTTGAATCATCCCCCTGCTACAGCTTCTAATAGCTGAAAAGCTATTCATAAATCTATTCCTTTCTTGAGGAATGGATTTATGTGGCGGATTGGGGATGGGCGTGACATCTTGGTTTGGTTTGACCGATGGGTGGGAGACGCGCCTCTTTGTAAACTGGTCCAGAATATTGACCCTAGAGATCACCACCTGCAGGTTCATGACCTTTTGAGTTCTACTGGCACTTGGGATCTATCGCATGTGGTCATGTCTCTTCCAGAGGATGTCAAGAATAGTATACATGCAGTTCATATTTCTCGATACAACACAAGCTCTAACCTGCAGGTCTGGGGAGAACATACCACGGGTTCTTATACGGTAAAATCAGGACATGAGTTTATCACTAGCATCCCTTGTCCTCCTAATCCTAAGATGTTATGGAATTGCATTTGGAAATTAGCGGTACCTCAGAAGTTTCGTTTTTTCATTTGGCAGTTACGACACCAGCGTCTGTCGACCAACCTCCTATGATATAATCGAGGCATATGTGATTCTCCTATGTGTGCTAGATGCGGTAAGGGCCACGAAACTGTTATGCATGCCATTCGGGATTGTGTTTGGGCATCTCCGGTGTGGCATAATATCCTTGGTATAGTTTCTAATTCTTTCTTCCATTGTTCTATTGATGATTGGCTTGATATGTATATCTTGGATGTAAAATTGCGTCATGATGAGGTCTTGCGTGTTGTTACTGGGGCGTGGGTTATCTGGTGTGCAAGGAATAATGATGTTATTCAGCATAAAGTGCTTCCTACTATTGGGCAATTGAGGTGGCATGCCAAGTTGTTAAATGAATGCCAGATGGCGTATTGTCAAGATGGTGTGCGAAGGCATAAGGAGGAGGTGTGGGTCACCTGGGCCTGTCTGCCGGAAGGTTATGTGAAGCTCAATGTTGATGGGAGTACTAGAGGGAATCCTGGTGATGCTGGGTATGGGGGTTTGATTCGTGATTCTAATGGTTTATGGCTTATGGGTTTCTCAGGATTTCTTGGTCTAACCACGAACATGATGGCTGAATTGAAAGCTATCTATCAGGGGCTGGCGTTAGCTTGGGAATGTGGCCATCGAAAGGTGTTGATTGAATCAGACTCTTTAGAAGCTGTTACCCTTGTTACAAATCCTTGCCCACAGTTTCATCCTCATCATATTCTGATTGGTGACATTCAAGAGTTTATGCGAAGGGATTGGTCTTGTTGTCTTCAACATATCTTTCGGGAAGCTAATCAGTGTGCCGATTTTTTAGCAAGACAGGGTTCTTCCACTACGTCCTCTTGGTCTATATGGGACTCTCCGGCCCCGGGCATGCGCACTCTGCTTCTTAATGATCAGAGATCTGTTGCTTCTTTGAGGCATTAGTCCTTCTTGTTTTGTTGTCCTCCTTTACACCAAAAAAAAAGTATGCTTTGGCGTTCTTGACTAGTAATAAATATCAATATCAACCGGATTTGACAATTTTGTCCAAACCCGTTTGACTAGTAGATTTATTAATAATCAGGACGTAGATGAAAATTATAATTGAAACTAACTTCGTTTCTTTCTTCAGACCTTTGTAGTCTTCTCCTTTTCCATATATTTATCGTCTTATCATATACATTTTACAAAAATTTTCACTTATTTTCAGTAATGGAGCTTAAGCAACCAAATTACTAATTATTGAGAATTCAAAAAATTAAGCTAAGTATCCATGTTTACACTCAATTAGCTGTAATTAGGGTTATTTGTAAACAAATATTTAATTTTACGTACAATTCGAACTTTAAAAACTAGTATTAAAATGTCTTAATTTTTATTTTTAACAAAAAAATCTGAAATTAAAATTTTGTTAATGTAAATAACGTAGCGAGCTACATTATATTAATATTTGTTTCATGTGATTAACACATTACGTGATGATCACTTTGACATAAATCTGTTGCGGTTTTTTTATTTTCAAAAATAAGAAATTGCAGCACAATTAAACAAACACGTTTTACTTGTTTATTTTTTTACAAAAACAACAAAAAAAGGAAGGAAAAAAAGAAACAAACAACCCTAATTAACTTAAAATAGTTATACTCAATTAGTGATATTTATATGATTCATGTTAAAGAATTCAAGTGATAAACTACATATATGCCTAAAATTTATCACTCTAAATAGCATTCTACTTTGCTAATAACTCATAGGACAAAGATGCAAAAAGACATAGGCTCAGGAAAAAGAAGACTTAGAAAATTGAGAAAGGAAACAAACAATAACTTGGCAATAACTTGTATAAAAAAAGGAATACTTGAAAATTTGGGGAAGCAAACAAAAGGAAGACTTGAAAATTTGGGGAAGGAAATAAACAATTGTTGTACTATATGACCCTCCAATAAGTAGTCACGAGAGTAACATGAAAAGAAAGAATTGGATAATGCAGGAAATAGACAACATATATTTAATAAAGAGTTAATTATTAAAATAATTTCAAACTTTATGTAATTTTATAATTATAAATCAAAATTTAAAAATAATAAAATATTTGATTTTTTTAGTTTCTTTGTAAAAATAATTTGACATTAATCTGTCAGTTAGAATTAACGTGGTAAATAATAACAATTGAGTTAAGCAATGTAAACTATAAGTGAACTTTTATGTTAGATTAAAATAAAATAAAATAAAATAATAATATTTAAAAGCAAAAGCTATATGATCTTAGATCACTCAAATACTATCCTTTTGGCCCGTTTTGAAACAAATAATTTATAACAATTTATTGTTCCTAGTAGTTAGAGTAGTCTGTGTGCTATTATAAAAAATAAAAGGTATTTTGTAATTTTGACATATAAATTAAAATCAATGACTTATCTTGAAGGTTTTATTGAACATCCTGTTTCTAGTATGAATATGAGGTTTCAGTCGACTTATAGGATCTGAACAGGAAAATTCCTATCAGTCAATAATAAAGACAATAAAGAAAAGAACAGTACGGCTTTATTCCATTGTATTCTATACAAATAAAAATAATATCAAATCAAGGAAAAGCAAAATGGGTAAGTAGAAGATTCAAAAAGGCCTGTAACGACCGCCATCAAAAGATGAATGAGCCGACTTGATGTTTTGGCATTATAACCACAACGAAGCGTTTGCAAATTTTTCTTTTTTCGTTTCTTCAGAAAAGATTATTAAATCATACGATTAAGGAATTTATATTCCACACACATCCGTTTCAACTAGTATTTTGGTTTTTCTGTTTGAGCTGTACGAGATGAAATTCTCATATACGGTTCTCAGAGGGGAAGTCCCTTTAATTTACCTATCTCAATAAAGTCCATGATTGGTTCAAAGAACGTCTCAAGATTTCAGCGATTTCAGATGATATAACTAGTAAATACGCTCCTCCTCATGTCAATATATTTTATTGTTTAAGAGAAATTACAACAAATAGCTCCTAATTAACTTAAAATAGTTATACTCAATTAGTGATATTTATACACTTCATGTTAAAGAATTCAAGTGATGAACTACATATATGCCTAAAATTCATCGTTGTAAATAACATGTCACCGTGTTGGTCACTTTGCTAATAACTCATAGGACAAAGATGCATAAAGACAGACTGTCTAGAAAAAGAAGACTTAGAAAATTGAGAAAGGAAACAAACAATTGTTATACCTATATGACCGTTTAATTAGTACCCATAACACTATCGACAAAAAAAAAAAGACTTGGAATAGTTATGCAAGAAAAAGATCATTTATTTATTTTTGGTTACAATTAAGAGAAACTAAAACTACCTCATAAAAGAAATACCATAGGCATCAACCCATACAATCAAGGATAGCGCGTCAGGAAGATCATCCCAAACCTATAAATTAGAAGCAATGCTATGACCTAATTTAGACAAACAATCGGCTGCAAAATTACCTTCACGAAACACATGCCTAATAGAGCAACTCCAATTCCTGACAAGTAAAGCTTGAATATTCACAACCAAAACAGGCAGGGGATGTGAAAAAATAACACCATGAGTCACCATCCGCACCGCCTCCATGCTATCAAATTCTACAATGACTTGTCGAAAACCGTGATTCCACGCAAAAATCAAATCATCTCGAATGGACTATAACTCTCTTACTAAGATAGTTGAAACGCTAATTCGAAACGACTATCCCCCGAGCCAACGACCAAATGAATCACGCAACAATCCTCCACCACTAGTCAGCTCAGGATTAACAATAGAATTGTCGTCACAATTCAACTTCACCCAACTAGATGGCGACGCAGTCCTACCAATCCATCGCCGTACACCATGAAGCTTCGGTGTTGAAACAGAAGTCAGGGACACGTCTATTGCAACTTTAAAGATACAACCATTCAACATGGGTAAGGAAAGAAACTCCTTTTGAAAGATTAATAAATTCCGAGTCTTACACAACCACTAAATACCTGCCAGAAACCAATGTGCCCAGGCAAACCCAAAAGGACCCACAATATTGGCATGCAGATTCAAAGCTAGCCAATCAATCAAGTTGTTCGTAGTAAAAAAATTAACAGGAACATCCCACTGCTGCCACCATACAAACGTTCGACTACAATCACGCAACAAATGCAAAGGAGACTCAACATATGAAAAACACACTCTACACAAATTAGAAGTAACCAAACCCTATGCGAACCGCAAAGAATTTGTCGGAAGATATGTGTGCCCAAGTCTTTACTGAAAACAAAAGATGATAAAGGTATTGTTTCTGGTGGATAGTATAGAATATTTTTGTTTTATAGATCATTTTCAAGCAACATGTATATATTTTTTGTTTGAAAATTTTATTCTTTGATTTGCAAGATTTTTTTAAGAGAAATGATCGAATTATTTAATTCTTAAATTAGTTATATAATAAATAATGAAAATATAATGATAAATATACAGAAAAAAATTGATAATTCTATTTAGAGAGAATCAATAATACCATAAATTTTAAAAATGATACCATATAGAGTTAAATATTGTAAAATAAAATATTTTTAATAAACCTCATGAAATCATAATATTTAAAATAATTTATCAGATATATTCTTCATCAAAATCTCACATTTGGCAAGTTGCTTGTTGATTTTTTTTTTGGGGTCAAAGCAACTTAATTGTTGATCGTACTAGTTGATGGAACAAAGTTGCAGACAAAGACTATAAAGCACATGAAGACTTTGAAATTTGAGGAAGGAAACCGACAATCATGATTATACCCTGTGGTGACACAAAGACTATGAAGAATATGAAGACTTGAAAATTTGAGGAAGGAAACAAACGATTATGATGCAGACATAAGACTATAAAGCACATGAAGACTTTGAAATTTGAGGAAGGAAACCGACAATCATGATTATACCCTGTGGTGACACA